>PVJA010019667.1:0-38167 GCA_004027025.1 Myocastor coypus | reverse complement strand
CTCTCCCTCTCCCTCTCCTTCTCTCATCCTCTCTGTGTTCTGGATAAAAAACCAAGGGTCACAATTCGTGAATTAAGGAAACTGAAGGAACTGACAAGATGAATGGCGTGGTCTCCTCAGTAAATACAATCTTCACCTGCATGTTGATTATTTCATCTCTAAAAATCTTAGTCTAAAGTTAATTGTTTGGTGTAAGTAGCTGCCATTCCAATACAATCAAATTTAATCCTGTATTTGAGGTTTTCTAGTTTACAATGAGGA
Organism: Myocastor coypus; assembly: GCA_004027025.1. Taxonomy (NCBI): domain Eukaryota; kingdom Metazoa; phylum Chordata; class Mammalia; order Rodentia; family Myocastoridae; genus Myocastor; species Myocastor coypus. The sequence goes on along the minus strand of PVJA010019667.1, from coordinate 37,906 downwards.
ATCATTTCTTTTTCTTTATATATAATATAATATATAATATACAATATACAATAATTATATTATATAATTATACATATTATATTATATATATATAAAATGGCTCACTTACTCGTCTGCCCTGGGGGTGGGGCTGGCACAGTATGTGGTGCCGGGGATCGAATCATGGTCCTTGCCATTGCCTAAGCTTTCCTAAGCAGGTACTTTAGACTGCTGAGCCATCTCCCTGGCCCCAGTGAGGAATAATTTGCAAAATGTTGTTTGAGTGTTAAATGATACTTGATGAGTTCATTTAAGGTATCATTAGAAAGATTTCTAGACTGTCTGAGAAATTATTTTAATCGTTAGCTAAAATCATGGACCTTGAAGGTAATAGTATCAAATTATCATGTACAAATTTCATAAGAAATCATTTATGCCCATACTAAGAATAAAAGAATAAGAAGCATGAAATGGTAGTACATGGTAAATGTCAAGATAGGTATGTAGTCGTTCATATTTATAAACTATAGATATTATATAGAGATTTATAAATTATATATCTATATATTATATTTTGATACCTATGTCTGTCTATATCTGTCTATCTGTCTATCTATCTATCTATATATATATATATTATACAACGTATGCGTGTGTGAGTGTGTGTGTGCGTAAACTACTTATATGTTCTTAGGAGAAAATCATTTTTAGAGTTTTGAGAACTGAAGCAGGAAGTAATAAATCCAGTTATTTTCTGTGAGGGATGATGCATAGATCTACACCTAGGTGGAAATTGTGGATCCTGGCTAGTGCTCCTAGCTTCGGCAATCCCAGCCTACATGGATATCAACCACATTCCTTAAAAGCAGTACAAACATTAACTTGCTTTTTTTTCCTTCTGCTATTAAAATTGAACTATGGTGAGGATTCTTTTAAGATAAGCTATTTAACCAAACACCAAGAGGAATATGTCCAAAGATGACCAAAGTGAAGCAGAAAAGATGGGAATCATAAGGCAGTTCTCCTAAACAAAATCAGTTCTGCACGCACCTTGCAAAATCCTGATGGGAGATCACTTGGCACTGCTACACGGGCACCCCTTCCCGGCCTCTGCTAGGATTTTCTCTGTAAGTCCATTCCATTTTCTGTGACTTGGGGAATATAATTGATGCTTCAGTGGTTTTCTTTAATTTCGAAAGCTCTCTCCATGCAAGGTGAGAGAAACCACAGGAACAAACCAGACCACGCTCTGCAACAATGTGCTCTATTCTACTTGAAGGGCGGTATTCAGCCCCATTCTTAGATGTGTAGTAGACGTATTCTGAGCTTAGAAGAATGTAGAAAAACCTTTACAACATCTGTAAGTGTGGTAATTGAAGAATTCATAGATCAAAAACAAATTAATGCCGTTAGAAAGTAGAACAATATGGATAACTTGAAATGCATTTCTGGCATTACTGAAAAACAGTGAGTTATTTTTATATACACTTTCCCTAATTTCTAGAATAATAAGCGATCTTTCAAAACATTAAAAAGGTCAAAGTGAAAAAAAAAAAAGTTGTTCACAATCTCATCACTCAAAAGGAAATATTTAAAACGTTTTCTTGGCGCACGCCTGTAATCCCAGCACTCGGGAGGCTGAGGCAGGAGGATCGATGCGAGTTTGAGACCAGCCTAGGCTACAAAAGTGAGCTCAAGGCCAGCCTGAACTGCATAGCAAGACCCTGTCTCAAAAAGACAAAAACAAACAAACAAATAAAACATTCTCTCTTTTGTCTTGTGTTTGTTTTGTGTTTTACTTGAATATATATTTGCTTAATTCTGAAACAGAAGGCATGCGTTTAAGAAAGCAAAGCTGATAGGAATTGTGCATATTGCTTTATATTCTATTACTAACTTGAGAACATTCAAGTTAGTGAATCTGATTTTTAATATGTGCTCAATATAAACACACACACACACACACACACACACACACACACACACACACACGTGAATGACCCATTACTGCTGGATTTGAATGTATGTCCAAAATTTACCATAAAATTGATCCAATATTATTCCTTCATCTTTGCTCTAACATTATGAATATTTATATAAATTCTAAATTTGAAGATTAGAGATGAGCATGTTGGAATTCCATGGAAGCACAGCAAAATATTTTCATTTTTTGTCTGTTTTCATTTTTGTCCTTTTATAAGTATATAGTCAATGATTGCTTATCTTTTCTCCTTCAGAGATAGTTCATAGAGGGTACAAAATTTTTTCATTCTTTCCTTCCTTCCTTCCTTCCTTCCTTCCTTCCTTCCTTCCTTCTTTCCCTCCTTTTCTATCTATGTGGTACTAGAAACTGAACACAAGTCCTTTGCACTGAGTTACATCCCCAGCTGGTTTAATTATTATTGTCATTATTTTAATTTTGAAAGAGTCTTACAAAATCACTTAAGTTGCCTGAGCTTAAACCCATAATCCTCCTGCCTTACTCTCCTGAAATATTGGGACTACAATTGCTCACAGCCATGCTCAGCCTTGACAATGCTTCTTCAGCTTATCTATTTTCAAAACCATCTATTTCCCTATGTGGTAATTCATAAGATCTGCATACATACTACTGAGTAAGTTTAAAAAGTACTAAAATCAGTTGAGGATGTAGTGCAGAGCAAAGGATTTGTGTTCAATTTCCAGAACAACATAGAGAAGGAAGGGAGGAAGGAAGGAAGGAAGGAAGAAGGAAGAAGGAAGGAAGGAAGGAAGGAAGGAAGGAAGGGTGGAAGGGAGGAAGGAAGGGAGGAAGGAAGGATGGAAGGAAGGGAAAAGTTTAGGATACATTTGAAATGTACTTTTCTGTCATATAGTGAAAAAGTGGCAATATTTTGGTGGCAAAATCAAGAGTATTGAGCATTTCCTACGTTTCATAACCTATATTGTTTTAAATACATTGTCATGTTCACCCAAGTTATTGTTTAGTTACATTGATTACCTTTAGGGCAAACAAATGTAGATAAAATTCCTGTTAAAGCTTACATAGAAAATAAGGGCCAGCGGTATAGCTCAGAAGATTAAGCACTTGCTTAGGGAAGCTAAGGGGCCAGGGTTTGGTTCCTGGCCCCTCCTGCCTTGCTGGCCCCCGCTCTTGAGCACGCTGAGCTGGCCATGGAGACTGGGGGTGGTGGTGCTCGCCTGTAATCCTAGCACTCGGGATGTACAAGCAGGAGCATCACTATGAGTCAGAAGTGAGACCCCGTACAAAAAAAGAAAAAAAAAAAAAAAGGAAAAGAAAACATAGGGCCACGCAGGAGGAAGGATGCAGTTGTCTAATTCAACCTCCAAGTTCTAAATCACAGTCCTGTTAGAAACTAGGTCATGCAGCAGGATGTGAGCAGGAGGCTACTGGTAAGATTCATTTATTTCTATGTCCACTACTGCTCACATGACCACCTAAGGTCGAGTCTTATCAACAGTGGCAGTAAAGATGTATGGAAATGTGAAACCTACTTGAACTGCACATGTGAGGATTCTTCGTTGTGCACTTCTTATGAGAGTCTACTGCCTGATGATCTGAGGTGGAGCTGAGGGAGTGATGGTAGCATGGCAGAGCCACTGCAAATACAGACAAACATGAGCAGGGATGTCTGAACTTACAGAACATAATTGATCTGCTGCATACAGACTCATGAAAACACTATCAATCAGTAACTTGTGGCAGTTAAGCCCTATCTAGTGATGGGCTTTGTTTACATCAGAACCTAACACTTCTTTCAGTCTGTGCTTGGATTGTCCGCTATTTTATTTTCCCCTTTTATTCACACTTCTTTCCTCTACTGGACTTGTCTCAGTCAGTTTTGGTAAGCTTACAAGCTAACTCTAGTGGAAACAAAGATTACTGGAGAGCTTCTTTTAAGTAAAGGAAAATACAGTCACAGTACAGCAGAAGACTAAGATTGCCAAGCAAAGGACTTTACCAAGTGCCCTACTAGAATTATGAATTTATTTTTAGGAATGATTCATTGTCCAAGGCCACTTTATCTAGTATATTCTGACTGTCTACACAAGGAGGCTATGAAAGATTTAAAGCTGATTTGCCACATGCAAACCAAGTATCCTGCATTCAAACACAAGGAGTTGGAGGTTTTTAAAAGAAAATGACACAAAGAACAGAAGCCATTACTGAAGCCCATTAAAACTATCTGCAGGGGGAATATCATTCTGAGTGTTTAATCACCCTGCTAAACTTTACTACTAGTGAAGCACTGATCCTACCTACTCCTAAGGACATTTGTCATGAACTTTTAGGAGAGACCATATTTAAACAGGTGGCACCTGTCCAGACTTTGGCTGGAAACATAACTAAACAAATTACGACAGTAGAAGTAAAATTGCTGGAAAAATTTAATGAGACCTTACAATCTAGGCTTGACAAGATGGTGCATGTTGGAACTGGGTGTGGTGGCGCACGCCTGTAATCCCAGCACTTGGGAGGCTAAGGCAGGCAGATCGGTGCAAGTTCGAGACCAACCTGGGCTACAAAAGTGAGCTCAAGGTCAGCTTGAACTGCATAATGAGACCCTGTCTCAAAAAGACAAAAAAAAAAAAAAAAAAAAAAAAAAAAAAAAAAAAAAAAAAAAAAAAAAAAAAGATGGTACATGTTGATCACAATGTAACAATGCAGGCTTTGGTGCAATGTGTTTTTCAGTAGCATCTGAATGTTGAATAATATGTTTACTTTTGTTGCCAGTCGCCAACTGGCAGTCTACTTGTTATACTCAGCTGAAATGAGCTAGTAAGGTGTTGGGCCCACTTGAGGATTTCTGTTAGCAGAATAAGAGGTAGAACTGGAGAGGCTATTGCAGAGGCTGGTAGGGAAGCTGTTGGAGGCTATAGAGAGCTGTTTGTTCCCTTTGCGGATCTGGCCATACTGGTTTTCCTGATAAATGTGACTGTTTTCATCGGAGGAGGAGTTCAGGACCACCGTGACACTAAGAGTAACTATGGTTCCTGTAGGAGGCGCTCTAGTTCTCCCTTTGAGGATCACTTCCTGACTCTGGAGTAGAAGATAATGCACTGCTTAGTCTCCCGGAGGAGCTTGTCACATTTGCTTTTGGGATGGGGGCTCACCTTCGCTCCTCATCAAAGGAGCTTGAGACCTCTCCATGGCTGAAAATGGTTGTAGTACTTTCTGGGGAGCTCTGGTACTTGCCTTGAGCTTCAGTTTCTGGCTCCGGGTCACATTCCTCTATCTGCTAGCAGAGATCTATCATCCCTTTGCCACAGACTTCCTAGTTTCCATTACTACCATTTGGGCTTTCATAGCACAGATCCACCAAACAGGCCAGCCTGAGACATGGTCATGGGCTCTATGCCTCCAGATGGACTTATAGGAGGCATGGTTATGAGTTCTAGGTCTTCAGCTGAACTCATGGAGGACATTACTGTAGTAACCAGGCCCTCAGGTGGAGTCTTGGGTCTTTCCAGTGTGGACAGAATTCCTGTACTCTTGGTATATGATTCTTTAGATTATTCATCATAAAATAATCTTATAAAATGTATGTTCTATATTTTATTGTTCCACTTTGAAAACCCCAGATCATGACATTTACCTTTTTTCGTTATTCAACTCTGCGAGGAGGTGGATGCAGAGCTCATAGATCTATTCTACACAGATGTGAGATAACTTTCTTTTTATTTTTAATTTTAGTACAGGGTCTACAAGTAGTACTGGTGATATACATATCACTATGTAGATAGGATTCAGTGATTCTCTTGTTTTTAGCCTCTAAGGTGCTGGGATTACAGTCATGCACTCATCTCAATCACTGTCTCAGCACACCCTGAGGAACCAGCACAGCATGCAGAGGATTGAGCATACATGCTGCAGCCCCTGAGCTCTACCTAAGCAGGTGCTTTAGCCTGCTGAGAGATAACTTGTTTTTTCAGGACCGGGGTTCAAACTCATAACCTTACACTTGCCAGGCAGGCGCTTGTGCCACAGAGCTATCTTCCCAGCCCCCTAAACATGACGTTCTAAAGAGAGATCACTAGCCATATTTCTTAGGATGTGAAAATAACTTTAGGATTTTTTTCTGAAAAAAAATTAATACATTTCAGCAACACAGAGTAGGTCATAAAACATGTCTTCTCACACAAATACATTTACCCGGCCCTATCTATATCTGCAAGGTAGGAAAATATTTTAGGATTAAAAATGCACTGACATTTAAGTTTTTAGATAAAGCAGTTATATTCAAAGCCAAAGTTAAAATGTGCAAGCAATGAGTGAACATTCTTTTTTACATGCTTCAGATACTACCAGAAATTTTGGAAAAGAATAAGAAAAAACTTTATTTTTTCTGGCTGGTGCAGTATCACCTGTCTCAACTTTCAGAACTGATTGAACACTACTTACTAACCACAACAGACACTCAAACTGGAAAAAAATAGGTCCTCCATTCAGTTGTGAATAAGCCAAGTGAGTCAACTTTGCTGATTCTGGAAGACTACCTACTTCTTTATAGCCTGTAAATGATGGTGGCATTAAAAGTAGTCTTAAGACATTTTAAAATCTCCATAAATTATGGGATAATGACAACATCATTTGCATCTTGAGATTGTGATGCTTGCACAGAAAGATGTGCATTAATATCCAACATACTATGTTTGAAAAGTAGAGATTTTCACAGTGACAACAACCATAGCAGGACTGTGGTAGCAAACTGGATCTAAGGAATAGGTTTTAGATGTCCATGTCTCTAATCATCCCATCTACATATAGGAAAACAAGATTGGTGCTCCAACTGATTCCCCCTCATGATAAGTCTTGCAATTATTTTATGATGTGCATGAGACAATGATAGAAATAAAGTTCACAGTAAATTCAGTATGGCTGATTAATTCCAAAATCACCATTTACTTTTATTGCTGTCAATAAAAGGTTGGAGCCTGCTATTCTTTATTCTTAAAAAAAAAAAAGCTTTTATTCATTTATCTGTTTGTTAGAAAGTCTTGCTATGCAGCTTATGTTCATAGTGATCCTCCTTTCGCAGCCTCCTCATCACTGGATAACAGGCATGCACCACTACAAGTACTTTCCGTCGTCAGCATGGCATACTCAGGGTTCTGGGGTCAGTACAGCATGTAGAACCTGGGATCAAATGCAGGACCTTGTACTTGCCAGGCAGGTGCTTAGACTGCTGAAATATCTCCTCAGCCTCACATCTGCTATTCTAACTGGTGATGTTGTACTTGAAATTTGCGATTGTATTATGCAAATCCAAATTGGATTTACAGCATCCTGAAAGATCTACATTGATGTCACTCGTTTGATCTCACAATTATCTAAAATTTTTACTGAAGAATATTGTAAGGCATTTCCTACATTATTTTTGAGGAGTGTCATCAACATCGCCAGTCCACTTCGGTGACCTTCCTGGTGTCCAAGTTCTGATATTACACCTTTCTATTAATAATGTACTACTAGCTCACCACCAAATATCTCATTAACTTTCATCATTTGGAAGATATTAGATAAGGGATTTCACACAATTGAAGTGTTTCCTTTCTGTATCTTTACTGCTATTGATTCTCTCTCCTTATATAATTTCAAAAAATTAAATATTAGCACATAAAGATATATGATTTAAGAATCCGACTCTAGTCCTAAACATGCTTAAAACAGTTTGCAACCCAGTGGGTACTTTTACTTCCTTTTGCCAACATCAACACGTTAATGTTCTCAAGTTTATATAACCATAAAACCAACAGGTAGGTGGACGGCAGTAGCAGAGGCAGCCAGGATGTGAATGATATCTTAATCCATAAGCTTGAGTGTTGCTCTTTGCATATAAGTAAAAAAGTGGGCATCAATAACTCTAGCTAAATGAATTTCCAACCATTCCACAGAAGGCAATGTAAAAACAGAAGCTGATATCTCATGCTATTTGCTGCTGTCAGGGTTTCAGGTTATCATTCTACTCTCTTAATTCTAAAAATTGCATTCTGCTGGATGCTTTTGAATTTTTTTTAAATAAAAGCATTGTCAACAAGAGCACAACAAGCATATTTAAAACTCTTCTACATGTAAGCCGCGCTATAAACCAAGCGAGGTGATCAGTGGGCCATTCCAAGCTCCTACTTTCAAATTAAAATGCTTACCCTTATATGAAAAGATTTTTTATTTGTGTAGAACAACATCATTTGTTCAGGATATATTAGAATTTTCTAAATTCTATAAAGTTTGTAGCCGGGCGTGGTGGCGCACGCCTGTAATCCCAGCACTCGGGAGGCTGAGGCAGGAGGATTGGTGCAAGTTCCAGACCAGCTTGGGCTACAAAAGTGAGCTCAAGTCCAGCCTCAACTGCATAGTGAGACCCTGTCTCAAAAAGACAAAAAAAAAAAAAAAAAAAAAAGTTTGTGCTGAATAGTAATAGAATAATAAAATGTATTTGAGTGGGTTGCCTGTGATCAATTGCTGCATGCTGTCTATAGCAAAGCCAGTAGAGTGAAGAAAATATGTTTCACTGTATTTCCTATAGCCCTGTGATTTGTATTGAATATTTTTATTTTAAGAGGGCCTGATAGAGGTGATTTGCTGGACTTTGATAACCACAGTGGGGCAGGCTTCCTTGTTTGGTAAATGAGCTAGGCCTGGGTGACTATATCCCCACTTACCAATCATGTGAAATCTTCAGGCAGATAATTGGAGGAACCTCATTAAACAGTTAAAAGAAAACTTGATTGCTAGGAATTGTATTATTCCCATAAGCAGCCAAGGCCTAGTCTGAAGTTTTTGCAAACTGGAAAGATAGGAGTATTAGGCCACAGTATGAGGGCTTTTTTTTTTTTTTTTTTTTTTTTTTTTTTTCCAGGACATTGGTGTCTACCACTGGTGTCTACCACATGGATCACCTTAGGGACTAGCGCACTCATTCTTTTGGGACATGAACATCTTAATGACTCCATTCTTGTTCTGTGTCCCTCTGATAGTTATTTGAGCCAACTCACTAAACGCCATGGGTCATTCTCAAGGCAGTCCGAAGCTAGTGACCTGTTGATGGGTAGATGAAGGTCCGGCTCCTTCCGAGGAACAGGGAGTACCAGATGAGGCCACCTTGCTCCGGGTACCTCATCCTGGCTCCACTGTTTTCTCCAACTCCTGCCTGAGTTTGTTTCCAAACACAGAAGCCATAGGAGGAACAATAACCTACTGCACTTGTTTCTACACAACATGCCATTTCTTATTAGACAGGACACTTCCTCACAATGTTTTACCTGCATGAGGAGCTTAATTTGAAATCTTGTTCAAAACCTAAAAATACAAAATTACTCTATTAGTTATTATTCATACACACAAATATTTTACAGACTTTTCCATGGAAAAAATAATTCAACAAAAAACAGAACTTTTGTTTATGCCCTAAAGTGATGAGCATAATGACACACTTCTTTATATTCCAGTAAGATACAATTTTCAACAAACCATGCTTGGCCTGAAGCTGTGCATATTCTCCTCACTCTGTATATGTAATATCTTCCAATTCCCAACTCCTTGAGCTGATGGCCATCTATCCATTAGCACTCTGTGGAGCTGTAACTTGCAACAAAGTTTTCTAGCCGAGTTTAGACAGATACTATACACTGATCTGCACTGTCAGGGCATCATGAACTCCAAAGCTTCAATATAAGCCTGTGTTGTTGTGTCTGCTCATTTTGTCCTCCACTAGGATATGACGTCACTGTTGCATCACATTTTAGCATCTATGTTATTAAATATTAATCAAGTGTGCTAGAGGTAGATTCTCCAGTTGAATCCCTTTGCTGATTCTTACAGGCTTGCATAGATACTGTGATTTCTACAGTGATGATTCTGAGACAGGGCAATCCTTAGGTTTTTAAATACCACATTATATACTATATTACCCAGGTTAGTTTTCATATTAGTTGTACTAGAAATATTACTATGCTTTACTCTTCTTCTATTCTTAACTTCATTATTGTACCTTTATTTATATTTATAAGTAGTTGTTTAATCAGTGTACTTATTCTCCAAAGTAAATTTTAAACTCTTTATGGGCAGGGTTAGAAATTTAGACTTTTTTAAATTTATTTTAAAATTTTAAAATTTTATTTATTTATTTTTTTCTTGTTTCAGAATCTTTGTTTATTCAATCATTTTTATGGCCGGCTCAGCCCGCCCTGAGGGCAGGGCTGGCGCAGCATGTGGTGCCGGGGATCGAACCGTGGTCCCTGAAGCTGCCCAAGCCTTTCCAAGCAGGCACTTTAGACCACTGAGCCATCCCGCCAGGCCCCCTAAATTTATTTTAATAATTATTTTAATATAGGGTCTATAGGGTCTCACTATACAGATCAGACTCATAGTGATCCTCCTGTTTTCAGTCTCCTAAGCACTGAAATTACAGGTGCACACCACCACGCCCAGTCTCAGTTGCCAACTCATTGCACCCCAGAGGCAGGGCCAGCAATTTTCATTCTTATTGAACTACTGATTTGTTAAACCCACAACAAGATATTACCTGATTGGACATATTACGGCATAATTTATTTTGTTTCATAAACGTGCACAGAATTAAAATTATGTGTAGTTTGAATATAACTTGGAATGCTTTCTATTTGTTGTGAGCAAGAGAAATGTGACTTTAGTGTAAATATTTGCCTCAGATTTCTGAAATATTAATCTTTTTCACTGAGAAAAAGACATGTAAGGAAAATATAAATTTTCCCTGAAATTTGTTGATTATTCCTCACAGGACAAATATTGCTTGATTATCTTAGCTTTTGTGGAAAAAAAAACATTATTAGTGACAATATTAGTTTGTAATTACCTAGAACTCTACTTCTGAATAATGAAATAGGAAAGCTTTAATATTCTTCTAATTTTCTTCCAGAAATACAGTAAATATCATTAGTTAGTATGTCATACTCAGACCTTTAAGATAATTATATGTGACCTTGTCTGATCTTTATTTTGGCATTAATTATATGGAACCAATGTGCTGAAAAAATATATTTAAGAGATAAATACAATTGTAGAGAATATTTATATTACAAGCAAAGTGAATACTTTAAGACTCATAGTTTTATTTATGCTTTATTTTCAAAATGGATGAATACTACAAAGGATTCATATACAAGAGACCCAAAGTCTTGGCTAGAACTTGTAAAGACAGTCTGAGGAACCAGCATAAAAACTACAGGCTGGCACACTCACTGAGTTATCTATCTCCTTAGCTAACCTACAGCAGACTAGTCACACTGTTCTCCAAAGCACCATGTTTACAGCTCCTGCCTTACAAATAAGCAGACACATGGACAGTATAGTTCCTACTATAATCAGTTGAGTCATAGGAAGAGAAACCCTAAACATCAGGCAGACATTAACTAGAGAGCCCGTAAAATGGGCAAAGGATTGTACATAAATTTTTTTTTTTTTTTGTCTTTTTGAGACAGGGTCTCGCTATGCACTTCAGGCTGGCCTTGAGCTCACTTTTGTAGCCCAGGCTGGTCTCGAACTTGCACCAATCCTCCTGTCTCAGCCTCCCAAGTGCTGGAATTACAGGCATGCACCACCACGCCTGGCTTGTACATAAATTTAATATGCAGTACATTGTACTAGCAGCATACAGAAAAAGCAATCTAGAAATTCATTTTGTCTTTTACTTGATAAAATATTACATACGTGCCTCATGGTACAAAATAATAGAGTTGGGGCTGGGGAGATAGCTCCGAGGCACAAGTGCCTGCTGGGCAAGTGCAAGGTCGTGAGTTCGAACCCTGGTCCCACAAAAAAAAAAAAAAAAAAAAATAATAGAGTTTTACACCTTGAAAACTGACTTTCATATACTTAGATATGATGGGTCAACCTCTATTACGGTAGGATGTTTCAATATCTCTACTGTTTTGCAGTACTGGATGGTATTACCCCTGCATATATTCACTCTTTTTTTTTCAAGTTGTTTCAACTTCATTGTTGTTTCAACAGACTATTTCTTATGGCAAATAGGAAACTGTAGATGACTGAGTAATTGAGACTTAGTATCATGGAAAAAGAATTTTGGAGATACAATGTGGCTTAAGCGTCCCAGGCTCAGGGCCGGTGATATAGCTCAGCACTCTAAAGCACCTGCTTAGTCAAGCATAGGCAACCACAAGGACCACAGTTGGATCCCCGGCACCAGGTGCTGTGCCAGCCCCACCCCCAGGGAAGGCTGAGCCAGCTAAACATAAGCCAATAAATAAAGTTTATTTTAAAAAAAAATCCCAAGCTCTTTCTTGGTTTCAGTTTTGAAATACCTTGTTCATAAAATTTACTTTCCTATGTCTTAAAAATAGTTGTCACATTTCTAAGTGTCACAGAGGGAGGGTGACAAGTGAGTTGTAGCCCAAGAAGAAAGAACCATCATATATGTGTTGGGTCAGAGGTACATGCTTCTGTTCCAAACCTCTGGGCACCCAGTGTATTAACAGACACCTTTTCTAGAAAATGGCTGACCACTCAAGGATTATCCTTTCTTCTTACTCTTAATTCCTTCTCCCTGTAGACCACAGCTATTTAGGCCTATAATTTGTATTATACTCTTCTTGTATTTCCACCATCACCTTTTCTATGCTTATGTCCAGGTACATGACATACAGCAAATAATTAGTGAATATTAGATCCACAGATAGAAAAAGAATGGGCCCCTGGATTTCCATGTGAAACACCTGAAGCTATCTGACATAGTAGCAGTGTATTAGTATATATCAATGGCAATACATCCTAAGATTGCTACAGTGTTTGATATTTAACCCACAAAGTCATGGAATTTTTTAAAAAGTAGGTGGTACTTAATCCCCATTCTATTTGATTAGATGACAAACCTTTCACAGATGCTACCAGCACGATTTTCTGAGGAGTGTTTTTCAAGGACAAGGTTATTAGCTCATGCCCATGAGAAAGTGACTAAGAATAGAGACTTCAGATTCAATTGTTCAGTCTTAGTGAATAAAGTGCAAGTAAGTAATGTATGACAACCTGTGCTACTTCTAAACTATATAATATTAATTTAGTATAGTTTTGGAATTTAAACCAATGTAAGAGCTTGTTCTGGATTTTAATTGTTCTATTTGACATATCCCCAGTTGTACCCCTGGAGAAGGGAGAACAAGCTATAGAACATCATCATACTAACCTTCATTTTCATGAGACCTTACAAGATTAACTCTGAATCTCTAGTGGCAATGCATTCCCCTTCCTCATTTAAAAATTCAGACTGTTTCAACTCTATCATTCCTTAGCTGTGATTTTCATAGTCATATTGCTAAAGCTGTCTGGTTTAGTATAAGTTTGTGAATTAAGAAAACCTGATCATAATATCTCAGTTGTCATCTAGCTACAAGCAACTGAAAATATAGTTTTTGAATATGAATATATATATATATATATATATATATATATATATATATATACACTACATCCTTTTTCGTCCATATTGTGCTGAGAGCAATCCCCATTTATTTGGTAGAGGTACTATCTTCTTTCAATATTTATAGAAAATCTGTAGTTGTTTATTTTGTCCCTTTTTATATTATTTCAATCTTAAAGGGAGGCAACTATTAAACATATATGACACTCACTTATGCATTTCCAGCAATGTAAAAGGTAGATCAAAGTTAAGAAAACTATTATATGCATGTACACACAATTGTATGTCTCTTTGCCCTGTATGTTTATATTAGCATGGGAAGGCTCTATTCTTACCTTTTTTTTTGCTTTAGAGTTAGAAATTTAGAAGGGATTATATAAACTATTCAAGTTTCTCTGTCAAAAAATCCTCAAAAATGAATAAAAATATGAAAAACCCAATGAAAAAATTTAAAGAAGTAGAACACTGTGTTTAGAAAGTAACAGAATACTTATAAATGTGTAATTGGTTTTCAGTTAGCGGTAGTTGGTATTATTTATGTAAGATTCTCCAGAAACACTTTGCATTAAAATGGCCCAATCCTATAAATCTCTGTGTTTGAGTTCTTGAGAAAATGAAATGCCTAGTACACCACGGGAATGAATGTAATTTTTTTTTTTTTTTTTAAGAAGACAATGCTTTGAGATAAAGATTCCAGTCCATTTAAGCTTTGTGTTTAGTGGATGACTCAATGAACAGATGAAGGGTGATGGGTACCCGAGGCATGCCACTGTTACAGCAGCATGGATAAGCACCTGATAGTTAGCAAACTCTTGACAGATACTCAGCTTTGTGAAGAAGTGGAGGCGAAGAAAAAGACAAAGTTAAAAAGCATGTGTATACGTTTTCACTTTTCTGCCAATTAACATTGCTGCCTTATTTGGTAACTTTGTTAAGGTAGTTGACTAAAATGTCACTGAAGCATCGTATGAGTAGTTACACCACAAACAAGATTTGTAGATACCTATGCTGGGAGGTATCTAAGTGCCATCATTTCAGAAACTCCCTTCAAGTCATACTCATTTTATGTTTGAAGATGAGCTTTCCTGGGCATGTAATGCGAATTGTAGGCAAATGTATGCAGTGTACTAGTAACTTCCCAAAGCCAGCACATTTATTATGTTATATTTGTAATTTTCTATCACTCAAACCATAGACATTATTGGCTATAAACAAGCATTATGCAAAGAAAAACAGGGAGAAAAACACACATGTTAGGAGTTATGGTCTGACAATTTTCATATTTCAACGTGTCAAAGCCAACAAGTTTATACTCATCTTGGCTCAATTCTCAGTTTTCCTCAGACATTTTACTATACAGAGGAAGTGTAAGAGTACTGACTGCTACTTCAAGTGACCATAAGAGTCAAAAGTTTGCTGTACTGAGGAAGCAAGGACCAAAGAACAGAGTGTAAGGAAACTGGCAAGCTGGAGACAAGGTAGTAACAGATTGACTTAACCCCTGCCCTAGCTGACACAAGCCCTTCTACCCCCCCAAAAAAACTCTGCCTTTTACCTTTCTTTGGTCTAAACTCTGTACTTACCTTTATTTGACTGAAACTTTGTATATCTCCTTTGTTGTAAGCTGACTCCCATACCTCCCTCTGTAACAAGCTATGTGATTGTCATATTGTAAAACCTTGTTCTCACTAGGAACCCCAACACTGGCTGCAGATGTTCTCCCAAATTTCAGGCATGCCTAGTGCCAAATGTCCTTCCTGATTACAAGAACAAAAGGCAGCTCCCAAACCCTGGAACATCTCTTCTCCCTCCCTAACCCAGGTGTCAAATGTCCTTTCTGATTACATAAAACTCCTAAGTCTTGCAAAGTTCCCCTCTCTGGTCAGAGACAACTCCCAAGGTCTTCCCCTTCCCCCTAGCCCTGTGGTTTCTCTCCTTAGAGTCACTGTTTCACCTGATCAGGCTGCTTCATTCACCTGACCCACAGAAGAGTGTAGCCACTGAGCTCAGCTAATAAAGTGCTCCAAATTTTCTTTTTGGTTTTGGGGTCTTTGTTTTCTTTGTGATGTGCAATAGTAAAGGCCAGAGAGACGTTTACTGTATTGGTGTTTGGGAATATTAGCTTCACGTTGTTGTCTGAATTTTCTTCTTAATGTATCAGTCACTTGCTCACATCAGAAGCCAAATACCTGACATCGAAAACTTAAAGGGAGAGAGGTTTTTTTTTTTTTTTTTCTCTTAGTTTTCAGAGGATCTGGTCCACAGTCAGCAGGGACCAAGGCAGGAAGAGCATGGGAGAGTTGAAGAAAGCTGCTTGGCACCACTCACATCTGAACACAGACAGACACGCACTTTTGGCCATGCCCCAGTGAACTGATGCTTACAGCTAGACCATTTCTTCTAACAGCACATGGAGCACTGATCTCTTCAGTGTTCTAGTTCTCTGAAGAATGTAACATCTCCATCATTTGATCACTTTCTAAAAAGCCTAACCTTTGAGCACACAAAACTGTGCAGGATGGGGCCAGGGCTTTTTGAAAAAAATGAGAAAATAAAAGTGAAACACTTGGCAGAATAGCCGAAATATTCAATGGACAGTACTGTATATATCAAAGAATCGTGGGTACCCAAATATATGCATCAAATGTAGTATCCACATTCCCTCTTGTCACATTCTGTTGTGCATTTGGACTAGATATTTTTTATTCCATGCTTCTAAAAGATATCACTATAATGTTTCATATATTAAACAATCTGTCTATTCATTTATGGTATGTTTTTGGAAACTTGTACTATAATACTGAAGATTTCACTAAAGTTGGGCATCATTAGTAGTCTCAACTTTTTTTTCCCCTATCTTTATTTGTCAGTTTTAGTGTGATCATTGACCGTGGCCTAGGCTCAGGTTTTCTACTTATTTTCCAAGTGGAATCTCATCGATGTACCACAGAACTATATGTCAGTTATATTTCTGCATATCAGTGATATTTCAGCAGTCATTGCTACTTTATTTTCAGAACGAGCTCCAATGACTGCAACTTTTTCCTGCAGAAAATTTCAATACTGTTAAAGACCTAATTAGTTTAATATGACCTGGTTGTAAATTTCTTGGTCAGTTATTCCTGATCCTTTAGAGACCTATGCACTTCCTCTGAGCTAGGACACCTTGGTGGTACAGGTAGTAAGTGACCCGCAGAGAGGCAGGACTTTCTGCCATGGAGCAATCAGCAGCAGATGCCCTCTCTGCCCCCACCATACCTCAGGTCATTAGATATTGATCCTATTGCACACATCAATTACATAAATATTTTGCAAAGCAAGTTAAATACATTTGTAAGTGCTTCGCTATTTTTTTCTGTTTTTTTCCTTATAAAACACTGTTATTTTTCATGTGAATAGTCAAATTACCCAGATAATTATAGCTGTATTCTTCTAAAGTGTTTTTTTTTTCAAATGTTTAAAATTTAATAACCATCAGGTTTGCTAATTTCTAGGGTAGCTAAGTTCAAATGGAAGATACCAGAAGAGCGAAAAAATATGAAACTTAAAGAAGTGATTTAATTTTTATTTCTGGTAGCTGCGCATTTAGGGATTCTACATGTTATTTGGAGGAAAGTGGATTGGGACTGAACCCAGATCTCATGCCTGCTGGGTGAGCCCTTTACCATATTATGAAGTTTAAGTTCTTGTCCTTTATTTGGAATTTGTACAAATCAACTTTTTTTTTTTTTTTTTTTTTTTTTTTTTTTGGTGGGACTGAGGTTCAAACTCACGACCTTGCACTTGCCAGGCAGGCACTTGTGCCACGGAGCTATCTCCCCAGCCACAAATCAACTTTTTTCTAACATGCCACTTGGTTCAAAAGTGAGGTTCTTAGTAGAAGTAATAATTACTCAGGGCTAAGTATAATTTTAAGCCGAAGCAAGTTAATTTATTATTAGCTTAGAGCCAGTCTAGTTTTAAATCTTTATAGATAAATTCTGAATCTGTGGCTGGTTGATGACCAATTGACTAATAAAGAGGGTGACATCCCAAGTAATGAGAGCAGAGGAAGAAGATCAAGAAAATACCTGTAGCCAGGTTTAGAGCTTTATTTTGTAACCCACATGTTAGTAACAGGTACTAAATTCCTCTGAGCTTTCATTTTCTTTTATGCTGATAGTAGCATGTTTGGAGGACTTTTTTGAGAATTAATTAAGGTACATGTAAACTACCTAAATTGCACTTGGATTCCACATGTGATTTGCAAAATAAAAAAAAGCAGAAATTTACTGTGCATTTTTCACCCATGCTGAAACGGATCTTCTTGCTAATATGCTAAATGTGCAAATGCTTTTCTGAGAATATGCTTTCATCATTGGTGTTTTGGGAACACTCTCAGATCCATTCTTTTACTGATTTAAATCAAATCCAGTCTTGTGAACATTAATGGATTAAAGAGAGTGAAAGATGAAAGAATACTAGTGGAAATTGACACAAAATTTTATAATCTGGTAATTTGAATAGAAAAATGTATTTTTGCTGATCAGATAAAAACATTTCTGTCTGTGTAAACAACTTATAATTGATTATAAAGGAGGTATGAATCTCAAAACATTTCTGTTTTTCCTATTGTACTGAAGCTGGATGTAGAAATTAGGATTTGAGTTATTTAGCACTGAATATACCTTCAGATTTCACAATTGTCATTACACAAAGATGCCAACAGAATGAAAATGAGACCTTAGCCTCCCAAGTAATTGCAATGATAAGTACTAAATATGGACAGATAAGGAGAAATGCTCTCAATGGACACTGGACAGCAGGCATGCAGCAAGGCAGAATCTGAGAAATGATTTATATGAATGGAAGATGAAAAAAGTGATTAAGCTTAATATTATCTTTTGCTTTGAAGTTTGAATGTGGGCAAGCTGTCATTTTTTGATTACGCAAAAGGCACTAAGTAGATATCCATCTATAAGTTAGTGATGATAATAAGAATGACACCTGACTGGTAGTTAAAAATGTAAGTGTTTGTGGAAAATAAAAAGTGCAAACTCTTAGATGAGAAGCTGCACTGAAGGCTCCTTTGTCTCTGCTCTATTCAGAGGTGATTATTTCTGTTTTAGTTTTATTATCTGAAACTAATGATATTTACTTCATGAAGAAATATCTTCATCAAGGAAAAAGGAAATGATTAATAAATGATGATCATGTCTTAGACTTTTAAAAATCTACTTTATATGGATGTCTAAATTAAAAAAATACATCGTATTATATACAAGACACATTGCAATAATTTCTCTTGAAATACTTGTCTCGCAATTAATGTACTTATCCCATATTTCTTGACCTTTCTGAAGCAGTTTCAGAAGCCTTAATCATGCCCTCATCACTATGCCATCGTCCTGAAATGATTCAAAACTTTTAGAAATTTATATCAAACAAAAATGTGGCCCTGTATCCTCAACCACTTGGCATATATAGTTTGGCTTTCCCCAAAAACAAAATGGTCCTGAAGGGTAAAACGTTTGAATCTATTTGGGACATTGAGGAAGCCACAAGAGTGGAATTAAAGACTCTGCAGGGTCGGCTTCCAGGATAGCTTTAGAAGGGGGCAAGAAATGTGGGATAAGTGTGTTCAGAGAAAAGATCTAGAGCAGGGTTAAGGACAGTGATTCTTTTACCACAATGATTTTAAAAATATAAACGTTCACTATATCTTTTGAATGTACCCAAAGTTTTAGGCCCTCTAGGGAATATTTTATACAACTTATGTCCTCTAATTTAACTTGCACAGTTTGGCTTCATAGTCAGTACTGAGGAGCACAGGGCCCACAGAACACTGAATCTCCACAAATTTAGCAAAGTTGGTAGAGACTTGAAATGAACTCATAGCTTTAGGACTTTCAAGTCTAGTAGCATCGTCTCCTGTCTTTCATTCATTCTGTAGGAATTTCATGCTGAGTTTCTCAAATTAAAAATGCAATTGTTTTCTCTGCTCCCATAGTTATTTGAAACTACTTTGATGTACTGTTCTCTGAACACTGATATATGTCTTCTCCCAGAAATTTCACTAATTTTCATAAAGATGTAAAATTGTTCATGACATACACCTATATCAACATTTCCTATAACAGAACCAGAACAGATCTGTAACAGCAGTTAAATAAATTTTGAAGTAAAAAGGCAGTGGCTACATTTCACTACACTGTAATTAAGTTGAATCTTAAAGATAGTGTTTCTTTTCATGTTCACTATTTAAGTGAAAATACTTTAGGAAATATTCTAATTTTACTCAGTATATAGCTTGAGAAACTGAAGATCATTAATTTCAAGACACTCTCATGAAGTGGTTGTTAATAAAATGTCTTCACCTTTAGTTTATTGTAATGATTATATATAAAAAAACAGAAAAATGTTCTAATATGAAAAGATAAAATCAAAATTTACCAACAAGGTAATTAGAGAACAATAATGGTTGATATACTTTATAACATGATCACGAAAGAATGTACAGAAAGGATATGGGAAACTTAATGCACATATACATATAATACATAATACATAATGTGCATAATCAAGGGCAAATTAGATGATAGATAAGTAAGAAGCAAAGGGTTTTCAATGGCCTGTTTTTCAATGACTGACTTAAGTATGTTTATATTCTCAGATTTCTACAATTAAAATTTGCTGAAATTTTAGAAGTGAAATAAATGATTGTTTCAATACAACTCTTATTCTGTTTGAAATATAGTGATTTTGACTTAACTGATATTGAGTGGTTTTATGTTGTGATTTTTCTCTCTAAATTCAAGTTGACTTATGTTCTTCTGGTGAAGTTAGACCAAGAAAGTTTTTTGATAAAGCCACCTCATCTTCAGATTTGGATTGCAGCATTTGCATGATACTGTCTTTTGTTGCAAAGAATTTTCAGAATATTTAAAGTCTTGTCTGTGGAAAAGTAGGTGCATACATTATTTATATACCCAAATAGCCATACATTATATTCAATCTTGATAGAGACAGGGAGATAGACATACACAAACATAGTCAAAGAAAAAGGAAGAATTCTCTCTACTTTCTAATCATTGAGCCAACAAGTATTTATTTAGTCCATACTTTAGATTAGAGATGCTGATAAATGCTTCTTGAGATATAACTTTATAATCAAGTACTTGCAATATAGGTTTAGAAAAGGAAGTAACATTTTCCTTGTGGTTTTTACTGGAGAAGAACTGAGTTTTCTGTCCCTATCAATAGTGATCATCACCTATTTCTAGATGTTGCTACTATTGTTTTTAGGTGGATCAAAATATAATAATGACATCCTTGGGCCAGCAAGGTAGCTCAGCTCAGTAAGCACTAGTTTAGGCAAGTGGAGGGACTGGGGTTTGATCCTCGGTACTACATGCTGCGCTGGCCCCATCCTTGGGTATACTGAGTCAGTGATCCATTTGGGACATGCTGGTGCACACCTGTAATCCAAGCGTTGGGGAGGCTGAAAACAGGAGGATCACTATGAGTCTGATGTGCATAGTAAGACTTTGTACAAAAATAATAATGATGATGATGATGATGATGATGATGATGATGATGATGATGGTGGTGGTGGTGGTAGTATTAGATCCTTGACTCTTGCAAGAACCAATATCCTTCCATGTTCTCTTGCACTTCTCTGCTTGCTCTAGCATATGTGGCTTTCTAAAGCTTCTCTAGGTTTCTGATTTTGGACCCTAATTTATGTTTTGTTTTATTGTTGCTGTTATTTTTTTAAGAGAGTACAAACTACAATTAAAGCAAAATTTACAAGTAATGAAGATTTTCACTTAATAAAGTAATACGAATTTTGAAGTTTTTGTTGTAATACATAGTGTTGTTATCCAGCCAGTCATACATATTGCCACATTTATGCAAGTAAAATTGGAAGAAGAAAGAAATAGATAAGAACTTAAGAAGAGAAAAAGTATAAACAACTAACCAAAGGAGATACAACAAGTTAAAGCATTCACTGCTTCTTGCCATAGACCAGCAGAAATGCATAGCCTCATTGTCCAAACCATCCTGCTTACACAGATAGATAAATCTCTTTCCCAACTACCTCTCTTGTGTTTTTCAATTCAGTATCACATTCTTTTTGAATAAATTGATTCCTTTTTCAGCATATCTGTTATAGCCTTCAAATACATTTTCCTTTTCAGGTTCTCACATGAAAGAGACAATACAGTGATTTCACATACAGGTCTGACTTATTTCAGTTATGTCCACTAGCTGCATCCATTTATCAACAAAGTATCAAATTTATCCTGTTTTATAGCTGAATTACACACCATTGTGTAAAATGTCACAACTTTCTTATGCATTCTTCAGCATCTGGCTTGTTTCCAGGATTTAGCTATAACAAATTATGCTGCTATAAACATGGGTGCACATATATCATTGTGGTATGAGGTTATCAGTTCTTCTGGAAAAATAATCAGGATGGGAACAGCTGGCTTGAATGAAATCTCTAATCCTATCTTTGAAATAAATAAGACACAGATTTCCATAGCGGTTGTACCATTCTATGCTTCCACCAAAGTGCAGAAGAGTTTCTATATCCCCACAACATCTCCAGCATTTGTTATGGACTGACTGCTTGATGCTAGCCATTCTGTGGTGAGATGAAACCTCAGTGTTGCTTTAATTTGTGTTTTTCAAATAACCAATGATTTATACATTTTTTCATAGATTTACTAGCCATTTCTTCCTCTGTGAAGTGTATATTCATCTCAGATGCCCATTTTAGGATTGGATATTTGAGTTTGGAGGCCATATTTTTTATTATTTCTTAACATGTCTAGATGGAAGCACTTTGTCAGAGATACAGTCCACTGCAGCATTTTCCCCCTATTTTGCAAGTTTTACTTTTACTCTGTTGCAGATTTGCTTTGAAATTTCAAAAAGATGAGATCTCAGTTGTTGATTATTCAAAGTGTTTCCAGTCAAGTTTGTTTTACATTCATGAGCTCTCCATCTACCCCTGTGTCTTTAACGTTTCTACCTACATCTTCTCCAAAGATCTAGTGCTTTTATTTTACTACTTAAATCTTTGATCCATTTTCACTGTAGCTTTGAGCATGGTGATAGGCATGAGTCTAGTTTTAGTCTTAGGCATGGGGAAATCCAGTTTTCCCAGTGCCACTCATTAAAGATGTTTTCTTCCAATGAGCATATTTAGCTCATTTATTAAAGATAAGGAAGGGCTGGCAAGATATTTCAGTGGATTAAAGCACCTGATTAAGAAGACCCAGGGGCCAGCGGTTCCATTCCCAGCCTACTGTGAGAGCCCCCTCCCCTGGGCACACTGAGACAGTAAATGAGCCTGAGAGTGGTAGTGCACACTTGTAATCACAGCTCTCAGGAGGCTGAAAAACAGGAGGATCACTAAGAGTCCAATCTGTGTAGTAAGACCCTGCAGACCCTGTACTAAATACATTAACAAACCAACCGACAAACAAAAAAAGGTAGAGGGCCAGCAAGATAACTCAGCAGACTAAACACTTGCTTTGGCAAGCTCAGGGACCAAGGATTGGTCCCACATCGAGCTCTGGCCCCTCCCCAGTGACACGCAGAGCCTGGGAGAGAGTCCAGGAATGATGGCACATGCCTGTAATCTCAATGCTTGGGGGAGGCTGAACACTGGAAGATTACCATGAATCTGATCTGCACAGTGAGACACTGTACCAAATACAAAGAAGAATGAACGAGTGAATGAATGGTGGCTGACTGTGTTGGCTGTTATGTCTGCAAATTCTAATCTATCCCACTGATCCTTACGTTTGCCTCTATTTCAGTACCGTGCTGATTTTATCAGAGCAGTTCTATACTATAATTTTGTAATCAGGGATTGTGATATCTCCTGCCTTTTCTTTGTTTCCAGAATTGCTTTTGGTCTCTTCTGGTTCCAAAAGAATTTGATAAAACTTTTCTCTAATTCTTTGAGATATACTCATGGTATTTTAATCGGGACTGTACTGAATCTGTGCAACAAAATTTTTATACTTATTTATTTATTGTGTATTATGGTTGGCTCAGCCTGCCCTGGGGTCCTGGGGTGAGATTGCCACAGCATGTGGTGCTGGGGTTTGAACCGTGGTCCCCGCAGTTGCCTAAGCTTTCCTAAGCAGTTGCTTTCAACAGCTGAACCATCTTGCTGGCCCACAATTTTGTTGTATGGCCATTTTCACAGTGTTGGTTCTTCCTATCTAGGGTTATGGAGTATTTTTCCATTCAATCTTTTTTCTCAGAGTACCATAATTTTCACACAATTAATTGTTTATGTCCATTTTGAGATGGCTTGTGAATTATTTCCTTTTTATTTTTTGGATTGTATTATGAAAGGCATAGTTTCCCTAATTTTCCTCAGTGCATTCATTGTTTGTGTACAAAACTGTTACTGATATTTGAGTGTTGACTTTGTATCCTGCTATATGCTTAATTTAGTGATTAAATCTACAAGACTCTCAGTAGAGTTTTTGGCCCTCTATGTAGTTTCTTTTCTTCTTGTTTTTTGTATTTTAGGGAAGAGTCTACAGGGTGTTCAGGGTGTCACTACTAGGTCACTAGATCACTATGAGTCTATAGTGATCTGTATGTCTACAATCTCCCAAGATCTGGGATTACAGGCAAATGCCACCATTCAAGTCTCAATTGCTGTCTGAGCCTGCGCTGGGGGTGGGGCTGCCACAGCAGGCCTGGGGATCAAATCCCTGACGTCTGTGCCTGGTTGCAGGTGCTTTAATCCACTGAGCTATTTGGCCATCCCTCTCTCTATGTAGAGTTTCTTATCATTATAAATAATGATAATTTCATTTCTTCTCTTTCAATCCTTATTCCCTTTGTTTTTCTCTCTTGTATAACTCATCTGCCTAATGATTACACAACTGTATTGAAAAGGGGTAAAAACAGTAGACATATTTCTCTTGTTCCTGATTTTAAAGTGAAAGCTTTCCATTTCTTTCCCATTTAGTATAATGGCTGCTGGTTTACAATAGATGGCTTTTATCATCTGTTGAGGCTATTCATCTTGGATGAGGTTTTACTTTGTCAAAATCTTTTCTTGCATCTACTCAGATGGTGATGTCATTTTTTGGTTTTGGTTTTATTGATGTGATGTATTATATTTATGGTTTTGTATATGTTGAACCATCCCTGCATTCCTGAAATGAATCCCACTTGGTCATGATATATAATCTTTTCGATGATTTACTGCATTCTATTTGCTAGAATTCTATTCAGAAATTTTGCACCTATATTAACGTAAGAGATTGGTCTGTAGTTCTTTTTAGTTGGATCATTCTCTGGTTTTGGAATTAGAGTACAACTTGCATCCAGAAATGCATTTAAAAGAATATCTTCACTTTCAATGCCAGTGAAGAGTTTGAGAAATGGATTTAATCTTCTCTAAATTCCGTATAGAATTCTGTTGTGTGTTTACCAGGACCTAGGCTTTTCTTTGTTGATAGATATTTTTTTTAAATTACATTTTAAGTTAAGTTTCTCATTATTGACTTATTCAGAGTTTGAATATCTTCTTGACTAGCTTTGGCATTTCACATATATGCAGGAAACTGTCCATTTCCTCTGTGTTTTCCATCCTGAGAGAGTAAAGATTTTGGAAGTAGGTACTGATAATCTCCTGAATTTCTTTATGGTCTGTAATGATTTTGCCCTTTTCAATCTTTATTGCATGATTTTTTTCCTTTTTTATTATGTTAGCTAGGGGTTTATCAATTTCGTTTTTTCTTCCAAAGGCCAGCTCTCTGATTCATTTTTTTGTGTTGCTTTCTTCATCTGCAATGCATTAATTTTTGCTCTAATATTTCAACTTTCCTGCCTTCTTCTGGTTTCAAAATTGACTTGCTCTTTTTTTTTTTTTCCTAGAAGCTTGAGGTACAGCATAGGATCATTTATTTAGGATTGTTCTGTGTTTCTAATGTGTCAATTTACAGGTATAAATGTTCCTCTTAAGAGAGCTTTCTTTGTATTCCATAGGTTTTGGTAATTGTATCTGTATTTTTGTTTGATTGTAAATATTTTTTAATTTCTTCTTTAATTTCATCTGTGACCCACTGGTTGAGTAGAAGGCTGCTATTTAATTTCCATGTGTTTATGATGTTTTTGTAGTTTCTTTTGTCAGTAATTTCCAATTTTATTGCACTGTGTTTATGTAGTATGCATGGGATAGTTTCAACTCCTTTGCATTTACTTAAGAATGTTCCATGTGTTAGCATATGGTCTATTTGGAAGAATATCCCATGTGTAGTTGAGAATGTGTATTCTGTTGTTGCTGAGTGAAACACTCTGCAAAGGTCCACCAAGCCAGGTGTGGTGGTACACATTTAGGATGCTGAGGCAGGAGGATCAGTGTGAGTTTGAGACAAGCTTACGCTACAAAAGTGAGGTTAAGGCCAGTCTGAACTGTATAACAAGACTCTGTCTCAAGAAGAAAAAAAAAATTAAAGTCTACCAAGTCATTTTCTTCACATTGTTGGTTTACTTCTGTTAAGTTTTGCTGATTTTTTTCCTAGTTTGATCTATCTTTTTGTAACAGTGGCATGTTAAAATCCCCCAGTACTATTGTGTTATTGTTCAATGAATTTTTCATATCTGTTAACGTTTGTCTTATGCATGTGGGTTCTTCCACACTGAGTGCACATATATTTACAATTGTTATCTCTTCCATTTGCAGTTTTTGTTCACAAGTATGTAGTGGTCTTTTTTTATCTCTTTGATGATTTCTGGTTTGAGGTTGATATGACAAGCAACTAGGAGAACTACTCTTCTTTTTGTTTTTGTTTTTATCGTTTTCTGTGGAGTGGAGGATTGTTTTCCATCCTTTGACTTTAGTGTGTGAATTTCTTTTGAGTTTGGTGCGTTTCTCTTATGCAGATTGTTTGATTTCATGTATGAATCCACGTTGCTAGTCTGTTTCTTTTGATTGGTGAACTGATGCTGTTGATACTGGTGGTTATACATAATTAATGTATACTGACTTATCTTTGCCATGTTATTTTCTTATTATAGTATCCAAACTTTTTTGCTCTGTTTAATTACTTGCTATTTGGTGGTTTCTTTCTGTTGTTCTTGAAGCTGTCATCACATTTTTCTCTTTATGAGGTATTGTCTGTCAGTACTCTTTGTAAGTACTGACAGATACTTTTGGTGCCCATGAATTTCTTTCATTGTTCTTTGTAATAGAAGGATCTTACTTCACCGTTGACTTTGATAGATAGTTTTGCAGGGTACATCACTCTGGGTTGAAGGTTACTTTCTTTTAGGACCTGAAGTGATTCACTCCAAGCTCTTCTTGATTTGATTTTTGTTTTGTTTTGACAAAGCTGCCTTGATTCTGATAGGCTTTCATTGTAGGTGATCTGTTTCTTCTCTGTAGCAGCTTTTAGTATTCTATTATTTTGCCGAATTTCTGAATCTTGATATTATGTGTCTAGGTGTAGATTTACTGTGATTATAGTTATGTGGAGTTCTATATGCCCCACTTATCAGTACGTCTATTATTTCCTTGTGTTTGAAAAATTTTCTGCTAGTTATTTGTAAATAGTCTTCTTATGTCATTTGTACTGTCTCTTGCTGATGCTTCACTGACAACAATTTTTTATACATTATTTTTCTTTGTATTTTCTTGTAGCTGCTGAATTATTTCCTGGTTCCTTGTTAGGTTTTTAAAATTTTTATAATTTTTAATAAAAAATAACAATATGAAAGTTTCAAAACATGTTAGTAGCACATTCACAATAATTGATACAATGTATATTATTGTCCTCATAGTATTTATACAGAGCACATGGTGTAGACATGATACATTTTCTAATTGATATTAGTAAAAAAAAATTCTCCTCTTTGAACTAAGAGAAAGTGTAGAAATAAGAAATTAGCATCTAAAAAAAGAAATTAGCATCTTAAAGAAGTGAAGAATAATAACCAAAGCTTAGGGTGGGTTGTAATCTGTTACTTAGGGATTCCAGAAAACTTGGATTTAAGAAGGTGGGCACCAGCTTATCCTGACTGATGTCTCTGCCCTTACCTGGGATGTTGGTGATTATCTCCTCCCCTCCTTGTAACCCTTTTATTTAACAATTGTGTGAACCTAGTGTTAAACAAACAGTAGTAAAGGTCAACAAAGTTTATAGTCCTAAATACAAAGGAGATTCTTCTGGCGCTCTGGGCTCACTTCAAGAGAGACAGATCTCAGTGAGACCTCCGAAGCCACATTCATCATGTCTTCTCCTTGTTTCTTTCTGCACCACCACATAGCATACAACAAGAAAGTACTTGTATACATAGTCCATTGTCCCATAATTTCAGTAGGTTACTGGTGAAACTAGCAATATTGGAAGTTGTACATTTAAGCCTTTTATAGCTCAGCATACTAATCTAGCTTTATGTTTTATGCCTCATAGTTAAACTCTGCTGGGTGGTTAAGGGCAAGTTAAAGCAAGACCTATATAGTATAACAAAACATGTAACTTTTGTATCTTCCAGGTCAGTCAAATCCCCTCAGCATTAACTTTGAAACCATGTACAGTGCTTTGTACAACTGTTGGCAGTGTCAGCCATCTGGATGTGTCAGAGCCATTGCTTGAACGGTTTGCTCTCTGTGAAAGCATGAAAGAATGTTTTGTCTCTAGGTGATTCTCCTTGGGCACATTATACACCTTCAATCCCTTTAGTTTTAAGAAATCTTTTATTTCAAATTCATCAGCGAAATACTGTCGGCGAGGTGTGAAAGTTTATCCTCAGTTTCATTGAAGTACTTTTTTCAGCTTTCAATGGAGTTCTTAATTCTGAGATATCTGTTTGAATCTGTTCATGCACTGTAGTTCTTTCCTGTATTATTCATTCAATGTTTCTATCATTTTTCTATTCTTCTGTATTTTTCTATCTATGCCTTCTTCAGTTGTGCTGGCAATTCTTTCAGATTGTTGTTCTTTCTTTTTGGACCTAAGGGATTATTTCTCATTTTATTTCTTCTATAGTCTGATAGATGTATTTAATTCAGTTACTATTATTTTAGAGATTTCAGCTGTATCATTTTTATGTTTTTGAATGTCATTTTCTTCTGGATTTGTTCTGGGTGGGTTAGGGGATGTAGACTTCTTTTTTTTGCCTGTGCTTTGGCATTTTTAAAGTTTCCAGTAATCACTTAGGCTGGCCACAGTCCACCAAATTTCTTAAATGGCTCAAGGAAACCACTGTACCTTTGTACACTTGGCCCACAGATCACAGTTCTCCTGCATTCTGCGGGCCACTCAGTGTACACCTAAGTTCTTAAAAGTTGGGACCGACACCAACAGAAGCTTCATGCCAGTCCACCAGGGATGAAGGAAGGTCAGAACTTACCAGAGTTCCATAGGCTCCTCAGAGTCTGTCTAAGTTCTTAACTGATGCCAGAAAACTCCGCGCTACTGCGCACTAGGCCCACAGATGGCAGCTCTTCGTGTCACAGGCCATTGCAAGTCCTTCTAAGACTTAAAAGTTTAGAATTGCACCAGCAGAGACCCTACATCTGTGTGCTAGGAGCTAAGGAGGTCCAAACTTACCAGAGTCCAGCAGGCTGTCCAGAGTCCACCAGAGTTCTTAAATGGCACCCCACCATTTATGGTTGCATGACTTGTTCTTTACAAAGTACTAGGAGATTCTCATACTATTTTCTCACTTTAAATCTGTCTCAGGTATATATTTTCCCTGATTCTTGTTCTAAGCTATTCACTTCCTACTGACAAGGAAATAATTCACTTTCCTTATTCTAAACATTCCTGAGTTAGGGATGATTCCTTGGGCCTGTCTTCAACCATACTAAGATCAAGAAGTACTTTGTCCAATTCCAACTATGTTCCTATGTTCCAAGACTCACCTTAAAATTATGTAGGTTAGGCGATTAAATTCTAGAGACATTGTTCCCTAAATTTTCTAAGTGAAATAGAATAAAAGAAGGCTGTCCACATGACACTCTTCATTCCTTCAGGGAACCCAACAGCCTGAGCCTTGGAGCAAATACTAATCAAGTCTACTGCAAGATTTTTTTCTCTTAATGTTTTAGTCTACCCATTCTAAGTTGTTTCCAGATTGAATGGTTACTAGATAATTTAAGCAGTGAAAACTCTAATGATGATAGAATGGTCATGCTGTAAAGGGCAATAGAGAAGAAAGAACAATGAAGTTGTAGCAGAATTGAGAAACTAAAGCTTCTATCATTTACTCTTTGAAATATAATGAGGTCTGGTTTGTCTTGAAGAGATGTAAGGACACAGTGATTATAACTACATTTGAAACATTCACCAGATGGATAATGGATGATTTATTCATCTTTTATTATGAGCTGAAACATAATTTAATAGCTCTCAGTGTTATCAATTTTGCATGCTAATTTATTGCATCATAATTTTATGTAAAATGCATGAGCATCTTTAATTTGAAACTTCTTCATATATTATCATTATTTAAAATCTTGTTTTCAGGGATTTTTGTTTTGAAGAAGGAGAGATGAAGATAATATATAATGTATATTTAAAACTCTTGACAATGGTAATCACTATAAAAATACTTAATCATTTTTAAAAGCAAGGATAGGTTGCCTAGTAAAAGGGACTGTGATCCATATACCAAAAGAATATTTATTACTATCCTCATTTCCAAGAGCACGCTCATTGACATTATTATTTAATAATTTTAATGTTTATTGTTGCAGGAATAAGGGATTTAGAAAACTATATTTTTAAGTGAACTTGGAGGAGTACTTTATAATTAGCAATACTAAAATATAAATATAAAAGATATGATTTTCATTTAAAATATTATGCTTCAAAATGTGTATATTTTATACCTTAAGATGCTTCAATTGTTATTTATCTTTCAATTTGTAATAAATATTAGTAAAAGCAAATATTTGGTAATACATTTACATATATTTAGTAAAACATTTTGGTGAAAAACTATGATCATAGAAGAATTTTCAGATATTTTTATGTGGTTGAATATCATACATTCTATTAATGCCACTGACCTTTGTCTTTCAAAATTTCTTTCTACACTGTTGGTAAGGTGATCTTTTTTAGAGTTACAAAGAATCATAGTCCATTATTAAAATCATCTCCATTGTCAAAGGAGTAAAATTATGACAGATATATAAGAAAGCACAAAACATTAATGTCATAAAGAACTACAGATCAAAATAACAATGAGATATCACGTATACTTCTTAGTATGAGTACTATCAATGAAAAAGTGGAAGGTTATTGTTGACAAGGATATAGAGGCAACGTTGGAGCAAAAACAATGCAAAAGTCAATATGAGAAAAAATATGGAGATTCTCCCAAAACTGTAAACATGCTAGTATACAATACACTAATTCTATACCTGCTTGTGTATGTGAACATATTGAAATCATGTTCACAAAGAGCTCCTGCCTTGATTGTTGTATTATTTATATGAAAGACACGTAAGCAAAGTGAGTGATCATTGCAAAACGAGTGGATGCAAAAAATGTGGCGCACACACAGCATGAAATATTCAGACTTCAAAGTGACAAAGTGATTTCTGTTATATTTGACAACTCAGATGAACCTGAAGGACTTTATGCTGCTAGATTAATGCCAGAAATAGGACAAATACATTACGACAATTTGAAGAGGCATTTAAAATACAACTGAATGTATAAAAGCTAAGAGCAGAATGACAAGTCTTAAGAGCGGGGGAGGGGAAATGGGGAAGGGTTAGTCAAAAAATGCAAAGTTCCAGGTATATTTTTTACCGTTACATAATTTTTACTGCTACAGTGCTATGTATCATTTAAAATTTTCTTAACCTGTGGATCTTATAAGTACAGTTGTATACATTAGATATGTAGCATTTTCTATTTTATTTTATTAGTACATGTTTATGATACATAATAAATGCATGCATCCTGGGGAATATATATATTTCAATGTGTATTCCATTTTCCTTTCCTTTACCCTCCTCTCCCTTCTATTTCTCCCATCTCAAGATCCTTTTCAATTACTTCCTCATATTCCAAGACATGTGTCTCCTATCACCTATTTTTTTCTTTGTTCCTTGTTTGTACGTTGTGTTTCTGAAATGAGAGAAATCATGCAGTGATTATATCCTCATTTTATTTATTTCTCTTAGCATTAGAGTTGCAATATGCATTTATTTTCCTACAAATGGCCCAATCCTCTTTTTTGTTGTTGTTTTGTTTTGGCACCAAGGATCACACTCAGGACCTTGTGTTTGCCAGGCAGGCACTTATACCATTAAGCTATCTCCCTGCCATAAATTCATCCTTTTCATGAATTTTTCACACCTCCTCATCAATCATATGTTGGTAGATACGCAGATAACTTCAAAGATTTAGCTATTGGAAGTGGTGCTACTATAAAGTGGATATGCATGCATCATAGCTTTTCCGTGAAGAATTGATGTAGGTGGGCCAAATGGATTTTCCATTTTGTTTGTTTGTTTGTTTCTGTGAGAAATGATTGCTTTTTCCTTACAATGTTGATGTCATTTATTTTTTATTGAGTGAATGATGATAGCCCTTGTGATTTCAGAAGCTCTCAGTGGTGTTTGGATTTGCATTTCTCTCATGACCAAAGATGGTGAATATACTTATTGGCCATTTTATTCCTTCTTTGGAGCTGTATCTATTATTTCAATTGCCCATGTTTTGACTGAGCCTTATTTGGATGAATCAAATTTATTTTCAGTTTTTAATATGTCCTGTGAGAAGTTGGCAAAATATGCATTCTCTTTCTCAGTCTTTCACAACCTCAATAAAGGTGTTTTGAAAAATGTTGAATGTAACTTTCTTGTATGACACCCAGCGTAATCCAAAAGTGGATAACAAGTCTCTCATTTAAAAATTAGACAGGAAGGGCTTGAGAGATAGTTCAGTGGACTAAGTGCCTGCTTTGGCAAGCACAGGGAATAGGGTTTGAATGTGGACACCACATGCCACACTGGCCCTACCCCAGGCATGCTGAGCTGGACACCAAAACTGGTTGTGATGGTGCACATCTTAATACCAGCATTGGGGAGGCTGAGTCAGGAGAATCACTAGGATTCTGAGCTCCTTAGTGAGACCCTATATCAAAATGCACAAAAATAAATGAATGAGTGAATGAACAAACACATAAATAAACAAACAAACTGTTCAGGGTTATTTTCTTTGTTTTATTTTGGTATGTAATTATATTGCTTTGATACTGTTGTTGCTTTTTCTTGGCATTTGATCCCTTTCAGTATTGCTAATGGTTAGTATCTTTCAGGTTTACTATTAAAAATTCAGGTTAGCTGGTTAGTTGAAATTAGTGACTTGGGTGTCTGAAAATGTTTTCATTATTTCTTTTTATTTAACATGGTATTTTTGTCTTCATTTACAGCATCATTACATTAGTAACTTTTATCCTTTTAGTTAGGAAAAGGTTGTGGTCAACATAATCACAACGCCTTCAAATAAGCTGTTTTATCAAAGCTAAATTGCATGGAATGATGAAGTCTTACTTTTTAATTATTTCCTAGAGTGATATCTAAATTCTTTTATAGAAAGTCTAGCCCCAAGGGATTTAAAAAGTATATTAAACTCGCACAGTCTGTTTAGCTTCCTTTAAACAACATTATGCGAGAAATGAGTTCACCTTAATTTCTAAAGAAAAAATGTGGGAGGGAAAATTAAGAAATATTTTTAAATAAAGTCATTAACATAAAAATGTATGAGAAAATTTCAGTACATGTTATATATTCAGGTTGGAATACTTTCAATAAAAAGAAAGTCTGTTATGATAAGAAAATGAAAGTATAACAAGGGTAATCGTGAAAGTGTTGCAGACATGTCATTTCTAAATTGTGCTGCCCTGGCACCTGGAGTATATATTTTGCTTCTAAGGCACTTGAAAAGCAGTGGATGCAAACATTGTGTCTAAGCTGCCCTTTCTTCCCTTAGGAAGCCTTTCAAATCTCTCCCAGAAAGGTGCCATCTGAGTCCCAGAATGAGAGAGTAACCCTCACCCCCAGTGATTAAGAGCAAGCAATCCTGAAATGGACCTGTATGAACGTTACTGCACATAAAAGTATGGGTGACGAGGCAGTGACACACAGCCTCTGTCACAGCTGTAGGCATGGGCAAGAATACGGTCCGGTGGATGTGGAGCATGACCATGTGCTTAGAAACACAACACTGCAGGACCAAGGAGTGGACAAGGCAGCAATGGTGAAAGACAGAAAAGTGTGGCTGATGAAGCCATCTTCCCTAAGTGTATCAGATACCCAATGTAAAGCAAAAGGGAAGAAAATTAAGGGAAAATGAAGTGGTTCGGATCATTAGGTGGTAGACATGACAGAACATTTTACCGCTGACTGTACCCACACTGAGACTGGAACTGTTGCCCCAGGACCAACCATGAAACTACTGACCTGGTGGCCCAGATTACCCAGAATTGCTTGTAGGGTTTCCTGCCTCCAGAGAATTCCTGTCTCCAAGATGGAGCTAAGTGCTGTGAATATAGATGAGCTATCATTGCATTTTCTACTAGAAATATACTTCAATCAGCATGAATCAGGATCTCTGTCATTCCTACCAGAACCATGCCAACTTGTGGGTCAGGGCCCTTGAGGACAGCCAACCTACCTTCCTCAGGAAGATGCATGAGAGGAGAAGTCAAAGAAGCTAAGGATGAACACAGTGGTGCTCATACAAAAGCTGCAGGAAGATACAGAACTTAACCCAGGTCATCCAAGGGGTGCCTTCCACAGAGAATCTCCTCACAAAGGGGAGTTGGACGAATGGAAGACAGAAATCTGTTCCCATGCCCACCTGCTCGTCAACATCATGGCTTTTGAGGGTGGGGGTGCATTTCTAGGTGACTGTATTTAACCTTGGTTTGATTTATATGAAGCATTTGTGTTTGGGAGGGATAGATATTCTGATTCTTTGAATGTTCTTCCTCCAATTTATAAATGTCATTGAAGAAAGAAATAAGACCTTTTGTTTCCTAGAGAGCAACTGGTCGACACAGAGCCCTGCAATATTTGCACTTTCCTTCTTTTCCCACTATGCACCATAACTGGTAAGGAATTGGAACCCACTGCAGGGGGCTATAATAAATTACTCTGCATAAGTGAATCCAGTTTTTTTTAAGAAAGTGTCCTTTTATGAAGAACTTACCAGTTTCTTGCTTTTGTCAGGACTGTAACCAGAGGCTAGCGAGGGCATCACAACTTTTTATTTATTCTATGTCTGCATTAAAACTTCTCCCAGTGTCCGGTTGAGATTGAATACTTTAATCTTCTCAGAAAGCTTGTTGCTTTTCCCAGTACTGTCTTGCCAGTGTGGAGGTTGATGGAGAGAACAGAAGAAGAAGCCACAAGCTAACTTAGCAGACTCACCCTCTTCCTGTCTGGACTCTGGTGATGTTTTGTCTTGAATAATTGCTTTGATTTTTAGTCTTCATTTTACTATTGCAATCTGGTTTTATTATTAGTTTGAGGGGAGAGGTGTTCTGTCTGCTCCCTCTGTCCATCTGGAATTCTGCTTATCAGAGTCACTGATTTCTACTGACAGAGTTCTTGGCTGAGCTGGTCATGATGCACCTCCCTGGTGCTGTTTTAATCATGGTGACAATAAAATAATCATAGAAGAACTGGAAGACTTTAACCAGAAGAAACTCAACCATCAGATTGCTTATTTCAAAAGCTTTTGTATGTGACTCAAAAGACTTTATATTAATCTTTAGATTTTTTTTTTTTTTTTTTTTTGGTCTCAGCTTGACTGCAAATGAGCTGTGTGAGTGTGAGCCATTCATTTTTATCTCTAGGCTTCTATCTTCATATATAAAGTAAATATAATTGTCTAAATGGCTTTAAACTGCTTTAAAAAATTCACTGGTCTCATGAGAAAGTAGGTAGAATGACATTTTCTTTTTACTCCAAAAGTTTTTTGGAAAGCCTCACCACCCAGAAGGGAAGCAAATGGAAATTCATTCCTATTGCTAATGTGAATATTAATCTTATAATCAGTGTTTAATTTGAGATGAATGCAGTGCATTTCAATGCTCAGTCTTGGAAAGGGTTGTACATGCCAGAAATCATTTTAGCGAAGACATTACGAAAGGAGGGGTGGCTGAAAAGCGGTGGGAAGCATATGTTGGATTCAATAGCAGTGAAATGGCAGAAGACAGGCTAATATATCTTTTGAATATTGAATCTCAGTGATCCCCAGGCTAGAAATTAGTAAGGCTTTATTGTTCTTTCAAAAATTTCCTTAAATGTATTTAATTTCCTTAATTAAAGTTACTTAATATCAATTCAGAATGGTGACTAAAAGGTCAAATGCTTGCTGCATTTTAACAAGGGTAAAACTATTGTAACTCAATGATTTTTTTATAAAAGAAATTAAATCACTCATCTGAGAAAATTGCAAAAGATCATCTTAGGTGTTTGTAACCCCTTTTCAATATTGGTACTTGATAATAAAATTGCTCTATCTGTGAGACTTGAGTTGTGATACAAATGCAGTGCATGGAAAGAAAGATTATTCCATCAGCCAGAAACTGAAATGAAGTTAAGAATTTCTAAAATATGGATTAAAACTGACAATAATGGTAAAGAAATACTAGATGTTCCACACTCATTTTCTAAATGCTTCTTTCTATAATGCAGAGAAATAACATGACTAAGTAAAGATATAAGGGCATAGAATAGCTATTAAAATCAATACAAATCCATGATAAAAACAAATTAAGAAGCAACTTCAACACATATTAAGCAATTACTGTGTTCCTAACACATGTTCATCATTTTGTAAGTTGTTACACATCACTGATAATACCTGAAATTTAAACTTGCACCATTACACATTTTGTATTTTATATTTTGGCTAAATCAAGACCGGATTATGTAGTTTGTATTTTCTACTCCTCATTTTCAATTCATTATTATTATTGTTGTTGTTATTATTATTACTTGTATTTTAGGGAAGGGTCTACAGGGCGTCTCACTACTGGATCAGACTCATAATAGTGATCCGCCTGTCTATAGTCTCCCAAGAGTTATGATTACCTGTGTGTGCCACCACATGCATCTGGCAGGGATGGGGCCAGAAAGGCAGGCCAAGAGGTTGAATCCCAGCCACTGTACCTGTTGCAGGCACTTTAGTCCACTGAGCTATTTGATCTGCCCTACTCCTTGTTTTTAAAATGTATTCTAATTAAATATTTGTTAAGATGTGATTTTGACTTTATATATCTGCTGTAGAATTTGAGTCAGCATTTCCATCAGACTTGTGTGTAGTACTAATGTTCTTAGTTCCTGAATTGGACTGAGGGACATTTCCACAGAATGTTTCAAATGGTTTAGTTTTAGAATGAGACATTAGACATACTAATTGATGATTATCTTTGAGGAGGAATATTATTTTAGTTTACACTTGTTGAATAAATATTTTAGTGAGATAAAAGAAAATAAGAAAATAAATTATCCTACATTATCCTACTGCATAAATGTATGTCTATGTTCTCTCTCTCCCTCCTCCCTCCCCCTCTCCCTCTCTGTGTTTCTATTATTCAATATTTGAATGTTTATTCTGCTGTTTCCAAGTTCAAGAATTCATTCTTTTTGTATTACATGTATTTTTTTATTTCCCTAAAAACTTTCCTAGTTGACTGATGAATAAGTATTATTTAGAAAGGTTCAGTGCTCACCAAACATTGCACTTCTACTTTGCAAAAAAATGCATGAGGATTCTGACTTCTCCTAGAATTCTCAGAAGAAACTTTACACAAGCTGGGATCAGGGAAATTACTTTTGTTCTCAAAATAAATCTGTGTAGTCTATTAAGACTAAGAAAATTTTAAAATTGTAAAATTTGAATTAAAAATATTAAAATCTTTACCAATGGTAGTTTTATTTCCTCTTTAATGTTTTCTGCACATTTTCGCACTATGCTGGGTATTTTTCCATTGCTTGGCCTGGTTCTGTTCTTCCACTGTCTATGAGAATGTTTTCATAATGGTCTGAGTCCAATCAGCCTTGCATTTGCCCTTAATGCCCTTCTCCTTTCTTTCACTTTTGCTACTTTGGGTGCTTGCCCATAGTGTTCCAAATCCTAAGTATCACCAGGTAATTTATGAGTGGATTCTCCTATCAGATTTCACCTCGACATGAAATATTCACATAGCAGAGACACAGGATGAAAAAAAAAATAGAAAGTGAAAATCAGCACTTCCTTAGATTTAGTTTTGTTTGGGGATTGGTAATCACTTCAAAATTGGTAATCATTGCAAATCACTAAAAACGTTGTTCTTAAATAATTTGATTATAAACAACAGGAAGTCGAGGGCCTATTTCCCTAATGAATGTGTTCACCTAACTCCAAGACTGCAAGTCAGAAGTGGAGGGTATTCCCTTCCTACTCGCTGGCTGATTAAATGGCTGACTGTAGACCTAGCTCATGGAAACATAATGGAGAGAGACAGGC
>PVJA010019666.1:0-38062 GCA_004027025.1 Myocastor coypus | reverse complement strand
TTTTTTGTTTCTTTTTTTTTTTTTTTAATGAAGATTTTCTTTTTCATTTTATTTATTTATTTTTAAAAATTTATTTATTTATTTATTTTTTGGTCTTTTTGAGACAGGGTCTTGCTATGCAGTTCAGGCTGGCCTTGAGCTCACTTTTGTAGCCCAGGCTGGTCTCGAACTCGTACCAATCCTCCTGCCTTAGCCTCCCGAGTGCTGGGATTACAGGCGTGCACCACCACACCCGGCTAAGATTTTCTTTTTTTTTTAATTTTTATTTATTTATGTATTTATTTTCTTGCTTCAGGACTTTTGTTTATTAATTTATTTTTAGGGCTGGCACAGCATGTGGTACAGGGGATTGAACCGTAGTCCCTGCAGCTGCCCAAGCTTTCCTAAGCAGGCGCTTTAGACCACTGAGCCATCCTGCCGGGCCCCTCTTTTGTAACTTCTAACTAGCTTGATATGTAAGGGCAAAAGTTGCTGTAAAGCACAGTAGAAATTTATGTAGAGAAAGAAATTTTGTATAAGGAAATACTCTTCACTTTTTCAAAATACCGGCATTTCTTTTAGCTATAAGTTTTTTTTAAGGCAAAAAAAAAAACCCAAACCAAAACGAAAAAAAAGTGGTGATGGTAAAAGAAGGCCAGAAAGTCGGGCAGTTATATTCCCAGTAACAAAGAAAAGAAAGAAACTGGTGACAGGGAGATTGGCAGCTCAGGGAGACCCAACATTTAGACTACATTCAGCAAATCTTCCTTATGGTTGATTGACTTTCAGGCTCAAACAGTGAACATGTATATAATGAGCTATTAGATTTAGGATTCTAGATTTACTTTACTGGAGCCCAGCAGGATGACTCAGTGGTCTAAAGTGCCCGCTTAGGAAAGCTTGGGTGGCTGCAGGGACCGCAGTTCGATCGCTGGCACCACATGCTGCACCAGCCCTGCCCTCAGGGCAGGCTGAGCCGGCCATAAAAATAAATAAACAAACAAACAAAAGTTCTGAAACAAGAGAAAAAAAAAAAAAAAAGATTTACTTGTGTCTGTCATGTAGTTGGAAAAACATACTTTCCCAAAATTTAAGGAATTTATAGGCCTATCTCAAACTGAGTACTATAAATAATTGACAGTAATTTTATTAGGCTGATAGGATGGATCCTTGATTTGAAGCAAAAAGTTTTCAGGGAATAAAGAAGCCCTTACATCTTGAACATTAAAGTCAAATAATGTGTGTGTTGTTTAGTCAATAAAAATTTGGTTCAGTTGAAAAGGAGAAAAAGTTATAGGGGCCAACAACAAGTAGAGTCTCACATTTACCTCTGTAGTTCTGTATCCTTAGGGAGAAATCCAGTTTATATAGCCACTTTAATTTTCCTGTGGACGTGGGGCTGAGCAGTGGAATGGGTGGGTTGGCAGTTGAATTTGAGCAGAGAAGTTAGGAAAGCCTGGAAAGCTAAGTTGAGAGCTGTCAAGTTGCATGTGCTTTCTCGTTTGTTTCTACTATCCTTTCTGATGAAGGAAAGTTCCATCCATGTGGAATACATAGTAATTGCAGTGCCCCATGGGTCTTTCTTGCATTATTTCAATTAATCAGTCATTGTCGAGCATGCTGTTTTTATAATCTGTGTTCCATAAATGTATTCTCAGAAGTGAATGTAGCTGGTCGTGGTGGCACACGCCTGTAATCCCAGCACTTGGGAGGCTGAGGCAGGAGGATCAAGACCAGCCTGGGCCACAGAAGTGAGCTCAAGGCCAGCCTGAACTGCACAGCGAGACTCTGTCTCAAAAAGACCCTCCCCCCCCAAAAAAAAAAAAAAAAAAAAAGTGAATGTAAAGACTTACTTTCAAACTCTTGGGCCAGCATCTGTTTTCCCTAACATAACTGGAGTGAAGGTAGAGACAGTGCGGTAGCTTGGGTTCTGCTTAGCTCTGTTGCTGGCCTTCTGTGTATCATACACCACATTGGGCAAGCCGATTAGGTCTGCTTTGAGGTTCAGGTTTCTCAGAACCTTTATTTGTTTATTCACTCATTTTTATGGCCGTCTCAGCCCGCCCCAAGGGCATGGTTGGCGCAGTATGTGGTGCCGGGGATCGAACTGCCGTCACTGAATCCGCCCGAGCTTTCCCAAGCAGGCGCTTTAGACCACTGAGCTATCCCGCTGGGCCCCTTGAGGTTCAGGTTTCTGATCTGTAAAATGAGATCATTTGGCTGTCAGCATAGAGTAATTTTATTAGTCCATTTATTCATCAAACAGCTAGGAAGCATCTTCTATGTGCTGTGCACAATATAAGGTGTTCCAGGTGTGGTCTCTTGCCCTGAAAAGAAGTATAGTCATGGAAATTACTTTATTCAGATGAACATGCTCCTTCTTGACTTCTAAAAAAGCTAGGGGTAGAAAATTTTCTCAACTTCAGTATCATTCCTTACAATATTTATTTTAAATATTTGTCTATGTGGTACAGGGTCTTACTATGCAGCTCAGACTCCTAGTGCTCCTCCTGTCTCAGCCTCCCCAGTGCTAGGATTACACGTGTGTGCCACCATGCCCGGTTTTGGTGGCCAGCACTGTGCGCCCTAGATTCCAGGGCCAGCACAGCTTGCAGAACCCAGGATCAAACCCGGGTCCTTGCACTTGCCAGGCAGGTCCTTAGACTGCTGAGGTACCTTCCCAGCCACTAGCATTTATTTAAATGGTTAGAATCTTTTGTATCTGTGCAGCTCCATAAATACTCATATCTCTCTCCCTGCCTTTTAGTTTCCTGTTTGTAAACCAGTTTTCTATCCTAGAAAATAGATCCAGCTCTCTCTTCTCAGTGTGATCAATTGTCTTCTGTAATTGAAAGAAAAGAATCTGTATGTTACACAGTAAGGCTGAGTAGTCAGCAAACGATATATCCCCTTCTCCCTCACCCTTCTCCCAAAGATTGGCCTAAGGACATGCACCTGATAGGGAGAAGCACTCTACCACCCACCTGTACCCAAGCCCTAAACTAGGAATATAAGGCAAAAGCAAAACACATTCTCTGGTGTGATGTGATTTTAAAAGAAAGACCTACACAGTTTTTGTTGAGGCACGGTTTGCTATGCAGCTCAGGCTGACCTTGAGCTCACTTTATAGCCCAGGCTACTCTAAGTCACAACAGTCCTCCTGCCTACAGTCCCGAGTGCTGGGATTACAGGGTGCCACCAGTCAAGAATATTTTCTGAGATTAAGTATAGTTTGCTTAAAACTTTAATGCCTAAAGAAAAAGAAAGCTTACTAGAGATTCTGTTAGTACTGAAAAAAAGATCTCATGAGGCTGCTTCTATCTCAGCATAGGCTTCATCCCAGAAAGCCCTAGATTCTGGGTTCTGGATGTCAGCTCTACAGGAACAAAATGTCTTTATTATAGGTGGACCCAGATGATGACCAGGCTACAGACCTGAGATTAATTCACATGAGAAAAAGTTCCTAGAAGGTGTAGGGCTGAGGCTGCTACTTTGGATCATAGTCAGAGAAGCCCTCCTTGTAGAGGTAACTTCTGGATGTGAGACTGAAATAACAAGCAGCTAGCAAATTGAAGGTCTGTAAGCAAGGCATTCCAGGCTGAGAGAAGAACACGCAAAGCCCTGAGATGACGTGCACTTGGCATGTGCATAGAAGGCAGCCAGTGTGTTTGGAGTGTGTCAAGGGAGAGGGGCGTGTGATGGATTTGGTACAATGGGCCAGCTCTTACTTAAGGATCCTATGAGGTCAGATAGAGAGGCTGAATTTTTTTAAAATTTTATTAATTTTAGTGAGCAAATAACAATGAGACAGTTTCAAGCAGGTTAGTAGGACAGTTACAATAATTAACACATTGCATATTGTTCTCTTCATAGTAGTTCAGAGTACAAGGTGCAGACATGCATCTTTTCTGGAGAGGTTGAATTTTATATCGTGTGGTTAAATGGAGGACTGATATTATCTGGTTGACATTTTAAAAGTTTGCTGTGGCTGCTATGTGGAGGATAAATTAGGCTGCAGAGGAAAACGAGAGATCAACCAGGAACCAGTTAACGCTGCTCATGGAAGAAACCGGTGTGGACAGAAATGAGTAATACTGTACGAAATGTATTGCGATACTGGGCAGCTGACAGGATTTGCTGGTCAGGCATGGAAGAGCTTTTGGCCTGAGCTTGAGTCCTGATGGACATCTCCAATGAATATGATTAAGGGATTGTGGAAATAGTAATTTTAAATTGTAAACTTTTAGCAGAAGACAGGTGAAACTCTCTGGAAGGAAGGATACTGATTTCTTGGAAAGCGAGACTAGAAAATTCCTCTGGCTTGTTCAAACAGTAGACATTTTATTTTAAAGAATAAGGATGGCGAAGTACTGGTACATGAAAAGTTACTCCGAATTAGGCCGTGGGGTTTGCTCCCGGGGTCCAGTCAGGAAGTAGGCATGAATCCATCAGTAACTTGCTGAGGACACTAATATTAATGGTGCTCAGAATGCAATAGAACTAAAGAGCATACTGTTCCACAGAATTGTCACTTGAAATGAGAGTTGGAAGCTATGTAGAATAAGATTATTTGATCTTGGACAGGGATATAGGTCAGCAGCATAGCATCTACCTGGCAAGCACAAGGTCCTAAATTTGATTCCCAGTACCAAGAAAAAAAAAAAAAAAGATTATCTTATCTAAGAATCAGGATGCCGAAGGATTACAATGTATTGGATCAGTAGTTTAAAGGCTTGGATTCTAACTCTAGCCCTGTAGTAGCCATGTGACACTGACAACCCTCAGGAACCTCTGAGCTTATTTCCTTATTTGTAAAGTATTTGCTCTGCATGCCTCACAAAGCAGTTAAAAATCCCAAATAAGATCATGAGTGTTACTGTGAAGATCTGAAACATTGAGTGCACTGCTGCCTTCGAGGGAGAGTGACGTAAGCCTACCACAGTGAACTCCAGAAGTCCTGGGAAGGCCTTGCAGGAGGGCAGCGCGCAGGGGCTGCCACTCACGCTTGGGAGTTTCGAGGTTAGTTTCTGCTAGACCACAGTTCTCCTTGTGCAGAGCTTTTCTAAATGGCCTTACAGTTCCCAACCAAGTAATTTGGGAAACTGATGATCCGGGATAACTTTAAGTGCTATAAAGATGATAAATGAGCCGGGCGTGGTGGCACATGCCTGTAATCCCAGCACTTGGGAGGCTGAGGCAGGAGGATTGGTGCGAGTTCGAGACCAGCCTGGGCTACAAAAGTGAGCTCAAGGCCAGCCTGAACTGCACAGCGAGACCCTGCCTCAAAAAGACAAAAAAAAAAAAAAAAAAAAGATGATAAATGTACACGTTTGATTTTACTCTTTTCATGTGATAATTATAATTTTAATTCTAGCTATAGTGATAAAATGAAAAGCAGCCAGACATGGTTAGTAGCTGGGCATGGTGGCTCATGCCTGTAATCCCAGAACACTAGAGGCTGAGGCAGGAGAATCACTACAGGTTCAAGGCCAGCTTGATCTACATAGGAAGACCGTGTCTTAAAAAGGGAAAACAAGCAAACAAAAAAACCAAATGTAGATAGTTTACTTTGGAAATGTTCTTCGCTTTATTTACCTCTGGGTTATAAAGTGGGATTTTGTTCAGTTTACTTGGGAATATCTTTTCCTCTTAAGTGAAAAGTATGAACACTAGAAGTTTGTTGGAAGCTGAAACAATGGAAGAAGAAAAAACAAAGTGTTTGGGGATGAAAAGAACAGAGAAAGAGGACAGATTTAGCTGAAGCAGGGAGAAAGCTTCAGTTATCTTAAGGAAGTAAAGAAAGTCTCAAGTGTTCTTTTAAAAAAATCTGTCTTTGAATTTTAGGTACTAAAATTTGATGTTACTAAAAGAATTGATGCTATTAAAGAAGGGCTTAGTCTTAGAGGGGAATGAGTAAGATGAAGGAGAGGCAGATGAGTTTCTTCGGGATTACCATAGTGGAAAGGACAGAGAAGGGGCCCTGGGGCAACAGATTCCATATAAGGCTTCACAGACTCTAGGAGCATTGGATTGCTCTGACCGGTTTTATTTCAAATACTTTCTTACTCATGTTTATGAAAACCAGCCTCTACTCCCTTTGATTAAGTAGTGAGCTGTATCATTGTCATCAGAGAGAGAGAGACAGAGACAGAAGACAGATACCAGGAGTTGAACTCACATTTGACAGGCAGACACTGCAAGCTAATATTCCCAGTCCCTCCCATCAAATATAGGCAAAATATTTTACCAACCTAGGATTTTCAATAATGAAGAGATCTGGATTGAATTCATTGGCTTTTGGGGGTTTGATTCAAACTACATTATTATCTATGTCAAATGCCCTGTCTGGACGCAGTGGCCTTCACCTGCTGTTCCAGCTGCTCTGCATACTGACGCAAGAGGATCTCTTAAGCCCTGTGAGTTCAGGACCAGCCTTGAACTTGTGTAGCAAGACT
Organism: Myocastor coypus; assembly: GCA_004027025.1. Taxonomy (NCBI): domain Eukaryota; kingdom Metazoa; phylum Chordata; class Mammalia; order Rodentia; family Myocastoridae; genus Myocastor; species Myocastor coypus. The sequence continues at coordinate 31,628 of PVJA010019666.1, read as the reverse complement.
AAAAAACAAAACAAAACAAAAAAACACTACATATTTTGATTTTTTTCTAGTTTACCAGTTTCCCTGAATTCACTGATTTGAAAAGTTTTTTTAAAAAGTCAAACAAAAAGGAACTGTGATAAGAGCTGGGGATATAGCTCAGTGGCACAGCACCTGCTTGCCAAGCATGAGGTTATGAGTTTAATTTCCAATACAAAAAAAAAAGTTGTGATCCATATTGTCAACTAGAGTTTCCTCTATTCACCTTGTTCATTCTGTTTCAGCCCAGTGTGACTGGGTCTGCAGAGGAAATAGCCGCCATGGGTGTAGTGTGCGGCTTTCAGTGCAGCACAAGGGTGTGTGAAGGTGGATCACCTGTGTGTTTAAGCTCTACACAGTGAAGGAGATTTATACATGTGAATGTGTGTGTGCAAATTCTATAGCAGTTTTCTTTTTTTTTTTAAACTAGGAATTGAACTTGGGACCTCATCCTTGCTAGGCAGGCACTGTGCTGCTCAGCCATAGCCCTGGCCCCTTGTTTTGTTTTGAGACCAAGATTTTTCTCTGTTCCCCAGACTGGCACCAAACTCCTGGGTTCAAGCCATCTTCCTGCCTCAGCATCTCATGTAGATTGAAACTACTATAGTCAGGCTCCTGAATCAGGCTCATTTATTCTTGTGTTTTGAAATCTAGCTATGTTGATGCACATAGACTAGGTTTCTCATTTTGATTTGTTTTTACTTCACAGCATTTCAGTGTTTCCATAACTTCCTGGATGGATATTTAGAAGGAATTTTTTTTGGGGGGGTTGGCTTAGGCTGCCTTAAGGTAAGGGCAGGTTTGGTATGGCAAGTGGAGCTGGGGATCAAACCGTGGTCTCCTATGCCTGACAGGGTTTGCCCAAGCAGGTGCTTAAACAACTGAGCTAACCAGCAAGCCCCCTTGGATGGATATTTAAGTTTTTTTCATTTCTTTGTCTTTCTAGACCAAACTCTAGGAAACAACTTTGTACAAATCCCTTCCTTTTTTTTTTTTTTTTTTTTTTAAATTTTATTTATTTATTTAAGAACCCTTATTTGTTTATTCACTCATTTTTATGGCCGGCTCAGCCTACCCGGAGGGCAGGGCTGGTGCAGCATGTGTGCCGGGGATCGAACCTCGGTCCCTGAAGTCGCCCAAGCTTTACCCAAGCAGGCGCTTTAGACCACTGAGCCATCCCGCTGGGCCCACAAATCCCTTCTGATTTTCTTCTCTCCTCTCCCTCTTTACTGGTTTGATTTTTGTCTTAAATATCCCAATGTTTGAATTCACCCATTTGATCCACATTTTATTATTTAATCAGGAAAAGGATGAGGAAAACCTTTATAATTTGAAATAGCAGCCCTCATATACCAGAGAGTATAGAAGCTATCAGAGTGGCTCTAAAATTTCTTTCCTTAATGATTCCATTTGTTTATTTGTTTGTTTGTCTTTTTGACACAGGGTCTCGCTATGCAGTTCAGGGTGGCCTTGAGCTCACTTTGTAGCTTAGGCTGTACTCATAATGATCCTCCTACCCCAGCCTCCTGAGTGCTGGGATTACAGGCATGTGCTGCCAGTCTGGCTAATGATTATTTTCAAAATCTAATAAATACAAGAACTTTTCATTTAAACATTATACATGTGTTGTCATTCAATAGCTATTTTTCATAAACTTCAGTAACTATTTAATCACTCCCCCCCTTTTAACTTTAAAGCACCTAGGACACCTTAATCTGCTAACTGTAGAACTATGTAGTGGTTGCTCACCTAGTTCATGTAATTTTCATGTTACTTTAGCACTTTAGCATGATCTAGATGTATCTATTTAGCAGTTTCTTGGAACTTTCTTAGCCAAAAATATTTTTTAAATTTGCCTTTAAAATTTCCTTTATGTTGATATTGTTCATGGTTTTAACAGTTTCCAACATAGGAGGGAAAATAAAACTCAGAGTCCTCAGGGTTCCAATAAAAATATAATGTTCTTCCAAAAATTGTCAGATATGAGTATATTCTTAAAGCAGTCTATTTCTGTGGCCAGTGGTTTTCATTTATAAAATTTCCCCTGAAGTCTTTAAATCTCCTATTTTATTCTTCATTGTGAGGATGAGTATACTTTTTTGTTTTTATGCTCCCATGTTTTTTTGGATTTTTTCACCTTAAACCTGGATTGTGTTCAGAGTTTCTGGCACTGGGAATCCTGAAGTGTTACAAATGAAAACTGTTACTCTCGTCTAATAACACCCTGCCTGCCTCAAGTGTTTGAGGACTTCCTTTCTTAACAGCTAGTTTGGGCAGCCACCTGTTTCATGCATATATAAACTATCTTTAAGAATTTGAGGGGTGGGGGACCAGGGAGATAGCTCAGTGGTGTAAGTGCTTGCCTGGCAAACACAAGGTCCTAAGTTTGATCCCTGGTACCACCAAAAAAAAAAAAAAAAAAGAAAAAAGAATTTGAGGGGAACTTGTGTGCTGAGTATATATATTTTTTTTTAAAACAACCAGTAAGAGTTTAAAGTGGAAATCAAGAAAAGGGAAAAAATATCTTGTTATCAGGATATGTCTCAGAGCCACAGCATTGTGGCTGCAAAGTACCTTTGGATATAGGCTGCCTAATTTTAACATGGGCACAGTACCCAGCAGCAGTGTCCATACTGTCTCCCAGCTCAGACATCTGTACCTGTCCGGGAACCCTGGGGCATTTCGTGTAGCAAGTTATCTTCCTATGTCATTGGAATCACTGGTTTGAAAGGAGTTGCTTACCTGCTCTTTGTCACGTCATCCTCGCATTTTATGTGGCAGAGATTATTCCTGTCGGAACTCTGTTTAGGACGTTATGTTCTTACTGGAACATTACACCATGGAGTTTCTTCTTCCTTCTGCTCTGGAAATTGCTATAAAACTTTTTTCAATCAAAAGTAATTTTTAAATAGTTACCTCTTAGGGTAAGTTCATCCAATATTTCAGAAGCCTTTATTACTTCCATGGTAGTCAAAATATAACGTGAAGAACTTTATTCTTGAAATTATATTTTGTTGGCATCATTCATTCATCTTCTCTTCAAAACAGAAAAAATAACCTATGTTGTTCAGGCTGACCTTGAACTCACTGTTGTGTAGCCCAGGCTGGCTTTGACATTGCCATGATCTCTGCCTCAGCCTCCTGAGTGCTGCAGTTACAGCTCCTCGGTTGATGCACCATGTCTAGCTTAGTTTTACTAACTTTTTCTTTTCTTTTTTCTTTTTTATTTTTTTTTAAATTTCTTTTCTTTTTTTAAACTTTATGCTATGGCTGGCTCAGCCTGCCCTGGGGGTGGGGTTTGTGTAGCATGTGGTGCTGGGGATGGAGCTGCAGTCCCTGTGGTTGCCTAGGCTTGCCTAAGCAGGCGCTTTAGACCGCTGAGCTATCTTGCTGGCCCTGGAAACTTTTTCTGATTAGAAAAGTAAAATGTGCCTTTTTTTTTTTTTTTTATCTTTTTGAGACAGGGTCTCAGGCTGGCCTTGAGCTCACTTTTGTAGCCCAGTCTGGTCTCAGACTCGCACTGATCCTCCTGCCTCAGCCTCCCAAGTGTTGGGATTACTGGCGTGTGCCACCACGCCCGGCTGTAAAATGTGCTCATGTTTTTTATACACACTTTAAGAGTAACAAAAAATATAGAGGAAGGAACACACTGTCCTGATGTTCCATATTATCAAGTAGTTTACGTAATAAACCAGTTTTATTGCACCAGTACTACATGAGTTTTTGTTCCTTTTTGACCTCAGTAACATTGTTACAATTAAAAACAGACATTTCACATTTATTAAGGAAAAATAGAATTATGTTTATATCAACTTTTTCAATGTCTTGACTATTAACTCATTAATATTAAGAAAATTTAAACCCTGTACCAAATACATAAAATTTTTAAAAATATTAAAATAAACCTAAAATCTGTTAGTAAAATAAAATTTGTTAAATTGACTTATAGAGAGGAAACATGAGTTTGTTTTGACACAGAGTCTTCTATGTTGCCCAGGCTGGCCTCATGTATGCTACCATGCCTGCTTTTTTTTTTTTTTGGGGGGGGGTATGTTATTTGAATGTGTAGGGTTGTTCTTTTATCTTTCAAGAATGGATCCAAAAACAAAGATTAATCCAATCATTTTAGTAAGTATGTGTTTCTAGCCTTCCATGTGTCAGATAATGTCTGGGTACAAAACCCAAGCTCCTTTATGGAGCTTATTTTTCAGTTAGAGGAAATATTGTTTATATATATATATATATATATATATATATATATATATATATAATATATACATATGTGTGTGTTATATGTTTATGTTTATTATATACATATGTAGATAACTTCATGTAGTATAGAAAAAAATAATGAGGCAGGAATAGGATTGTTACTGGAGGAGGGGATTGCTTTCTGAGGATGTCAGGGAGAGCTGCACAGTGGTAACAAGTAGGGGAAGCTTCAGCAGTGGTGAGGGAACACACCCGGCAATACTTCGGAGAGTAGAGAGGCCTCCGGTGGAGGCTGGCAAAACCATGGCCAAGGCCAAGCAGCAGCACAGGCCCATTCTGTCTGAGGAGTCACAAAGAAGGGCAGTGCGGCTGGAACGCAGAGCTCAGGAGCTCGCAGTCGGGAGGAGCAGGAGGCCAGAGAGCTACGAGGTACAGCTTCTGCGGGGCATTCCAGCCATTGTGTGCATGTGGCTTTTATTCAGAGCAAGGTAGGACATTATTGAAGCTCCATCAGAGGGCTCAAACTCATAAAACCAAAAAAAATACTTACTTTTGGCTCTGCATTTTCAGAAGCTTTTTTTTCCTCATGTAATTTGAGTAATAACTAATAGCTCCTGGTAGATATATAAACATTTATGTCAGTAAGAAAATTTTTCCTCAAATACAGATTTTAGGTTTAGCAATGGGAAGTATATAATAGGGTACCCTGTGTATAGGCACTGAGTGGCCCTGCTTTACTACTCTGTTCTTATCCTGAGTAACACAGAAAAGCGCACAAAACACAAGTATAGTTTAAAAATAAAATGTAAAAGCACATACCTGGGGCCAGCCAGTTCAGTGGACTAAAGTGCCTGCTTAGGGCAGAGTACAGTGGCCGGGGTTTGATCCCCAGTGTGCTCTTCCAGGCCCCCGCCCTGGGGTGCAATGACACAGGGATTAAGACTGGGTGTGGTGGTGTACCTATAATACCAGCAGTTGGGAGGCTGAAAACAGTACAGTCACTATGAGTCTGATCTACGTAGTGAGACCTTGTAGACCCTGTACTAACTACATAAATAGTTATGATAATAATAAAAATAAAAGCACATACCTATGTAATCATTGGTGAGACTGAGAAACCTCTCACCCCAGCACTGAGAAGCTTCATGTGTGTCTCTTCTAGATCTTAACCCACACATACATGTCATAGTTTAGAGGTAACCATTATGCTGACATTTTTAGTACTTATTCTTTTTTTTTTTTTTTTTTTTTTTTTTTTGTGGGACTGGGGTTCAAACTCACGACCTTGCACTTGCCCAGCAGGCACTTGTGCCTCGGAGCTATCTCCCTGCCCTAGTACTTATTCTTTATGATGTTACTACATAGGTTTCATTTCAAACAAATAACAGTTTAATTTTTATCTTTTTGAACTTTGTATAAATACAGTGAAACTATGTGGTTAGTGCTTTAGGAAGCACATATTCAGAGCATTTTCATTTGTTAAAGTTGGTTGTCTTCTCCTTAGGAATAATTACTCATAAGATATTGAAGGCATTATCTTTCTACCCTTAGCAGGTCAGGAACCATGTCGGTGTCTTTGACCACTGTGTCTGCTCAGCAAATTCTTATTGAATGAATTTGACCCAATTTTTACTCTTATCCTTAAGTACCTGGGATTTCTGTAGGCTTCATTTTATGGTATCTGATCAAGACGGCTCATGATGCTAGCAGTTCAGCAGTTTTTGCTGTTGGCCCATTCCTTTCCTGAGAGTAACCAAAGTCTAGTGGAGCCTTATTGGAACATTATGTTTTGGAATTTACTTGTACCTATGCAGTAGTTGAAGGTGGTGTTTACATTTTCTGAAGATTCTTTTTTTTTCAGATAGGGTCTCACTCTGTGGTCTATGCTATACCACTACCTCTGATTACAGAAGATTCTGTTTTCAAAAAATCACTTACAAAAAAAAAAAAAAAAAATCAGTTGCCAGTGGTTTATGCAGTGCTTCATTTTCCCAGGAAAAAGAGTGCCAGAATTTTCTGCCTTAATTAGGCTCCTAGAAGCCCTTCTGCTTTGAATCACCTTGTAGAATACAGTCCGATGTGGACTGTTAAGAGTGGTGGAGGTGCTTAGCCAAAATACTTCAGTTATCAACTAGAACTTTTTCAGGCTGAGTGTGGTGGTGCACGCCTATAGTCCCAACACTGGAGAGAGAGCTGAGGCAGGAGGATTGCTGTGTGTTCAAGGCCAGCCTGATGGACACAGTGAGACCCTATCTCTCTATCTCCAAAAAAAAAAAGAAAAGGAAAAAAAAAAAAAAAAAAAAGGAACTTTTCACCCTTACATAATCAGTTGCTATTGTTTCTTAAAACTATAAAACTTAAAACATGTCTTGCTTTGGAGTAACCACAGCATGATTTTGTTTTGTTTTACACAGCATTTTTTAGAAAGGATATTTTACAAAAGACTTTATTATAATTTTTTTGTTTTGTTAGGAAGGTGGCAAAAGCAGTTGTTCCTCTTATAAATATTTTTGGTATTTTGTTTTGTTTTGCATTTTAGATTTTAGGGAAAGGTCTACAGGGTGTTTAAGGTCTCACTACTAGGTTGGAATCACAGTGATCCCCATTTACAGCCTCCCAAGAGCTGGGATTATAGCTGCACATCACCACGCCCAGTCTCAGTTGCTGCCTCAGCACACCCCAGGCTCAGGGGCCAGGCGGACATGGCAGGCCCGGGGATGAAACCCTGTGTCTACTTTCAGGCACTTTAATTCCTCTTGATTGTTTTAGTTGTTGTTGTTGTTTGTTTGTTTGCGGTTCAAACTCACAACCTTGCACTAGCCAGGCAGGCACTTGTGCCACGGAGCTATCTCCTCAGCCCCTTTAATTCCTCTTATAAATGTTGACAGGTTATTTATTTTATTTTTATTGCACTCATAAGCCAGTTCATTAGAAGAAATTCTAAATTTTATATTTGTCTTTTTGAAACAGGGTCAAGCTATGCAGTTCAGGCTACCCTTGAGCTCACTTGGTAGTTCAGGATGGCCTTGAACTTTTCAGTGATCCTCCTATTCTCCTGACTCAGCCTCCCAAGAGTAGGGTATAGGCATGTGGCTCCAGGCCCAGTTTGAATATATTTTTAACCAGTAATTTTTTTTTCCCGCACTTTGTAGCCCAGGGGTCTCACACTGGCAACAATTCTGTCTCAGCCTCCTGAGTTCCAGGATTACAGATGTGTACCATTTTACCCTTTTAGGAATAGCTGGCACTGAGCCAATCATTCCTTAGCACAGCATCTGCCAGGCAAGCACAAGGTTATGAGTTTGATTCTTGGTACCAAAAAAAAAAAAAAGAAGAAGAAGAAGAGCTGGATGGATGTGGTAAGAGTTGTAATTCTAACCCTTGATGAAGGATTGTCACAAAGTTAAAAGGTCAGCCTGGGTTAAATATCTTCTTTTCCTACAAGGAATTTCCTGTTAGCCTAGGTGAAATGGAGTTTTTCTACAGACTTGACTTGGTGAGTTTTTATGTAGTTACATATTTTTAAAAAGTTTTTAATCTTTTATTTATTTGACACGTAGTCTTACTACACAGCGTGGACTCCTAGTGATCCTTCTGTCTCAGCCTACCCAGAGCTGAGATTACAGGTGTGCACTACCGCGCCCAGTCTTGGTGGCCAGCACAGGGTACCCAGAGTTCAGGGGCCAGCTCAGCATGCGGTACTAGGGATTGAATCCTTGCCCTTATGCTTGCCAGGCAGGCACTTAGACTGCCAAGCTATTTCCCCAGTCCACTGTAGTTCTATTTTTATTATTTATGTATTTATGTACATATGTATGTATGTATGTATGTATGTATGTATTTTTGCGGTACTGGAGATTAAACTCAGGACCCTGCGCTTGCCAGGCAAGTGCTTATTCTACTGAGCTATCTCCCCACCCCTGTAGTTCTATTTTAAATAAACATAGCTTAATTATGAAGGAGAAGGCAGAATGAAATATTTACCATGACTTAAAAAATGCTCTTTTGAAAATGTATTTAGTACAGGGGCTATAGGGTTTCACTATGTAGATCGAACTCATAATGATTCTCCTGTTTTCAGCTTCCCAAGCACTGGCATTTCATAGGTGTGCACCACCACCCCTAGCCTCAGCTGCTGTCTCATTGTGCCCTGGGGGTGGGGCTGGCTGTCAAGCTATTTTATTTTAGTGCAAATGATAGGTAAAGTCAGATAAGGTAAATATATTTTTAAAAAAACAATGAGCATTATAGTATTTTTTTAAGTGGCTGCAAACAAGTTTTATTCTAAATGTCCACATCTGGAATAAAGCAGAATGTTACTCAGATTATACACATGTGCACGTGCACATGGGTAAGGCCATACACTACTGTTAGAGGGGAGCAGAGATAGAGATATCCAGGTTTACATTTTCAATGAAAGGTTTATCATACATGATATGGAGACATCAGAATATAAGATTTTTTTTTTCACAGTATAAGCCTTTTACAGGGAAATTACAATTAAAAATTCTAAAAAGATGTAACTTACAGATTTCATTTTACTCTCTAAAAGAAGTTTGATTTTGAGCAGATCGTCTTTGTGTTTTCTACCTTAAAGGTCATCTCTTTTTACTTTTTTTTTTTTTTTTTGTGGGACCGGGTTCAAACTCGGGACCTTGCACTTGCCAGGCAGGCACTTGTCCCACAGAGCTACCTCCCCAGCCCCCTTAAAGGTAATCTCTTTATAGGTAACTTAGATTTTTTTTTTTTCCTATCATCATAGTTACTGTCTTAAAATTTGTACAATGTGAGAATTTTACCTTGTTATACAAGATTTTTGTTCAGATGCTTATGTATGTTTTTATAGAGTTTTGTTGGGTGAAATAGGTGTTGTTGTATTTTAACCTTTAATTTCGAACAGGTCCTTAGCAGCCAGGAAAGTCTATCAAGATAGACATCCTGTCTAACTTTACCTGTTTTGTTTGTGTATGTGGTTTTAACTTTTTCCTTGAGTCATGAAATTTTGGAATGAACTCCTTTTTCTTGTTGTTTTGTTTTGTTTTTTTGAGACAGGGTCTCGCTGTACAGTTCAGGCTGGCCTTGAGCTCAGTTTTGTAGCCCAAGCTGGTCTTGAACTCTCATTGATCCTCCTGCCTCAGCCTCCCAAGTGCTGGGATTACAGGCGTGCGCCACCATGCCCGGCTAGGAATGAACTCTTAAAACAGAACTTCCTACCCAGCCTCTGTTCCCTTTAGTTTACTTAGAATCTTAACCCTAACATAGAAGCTTTAAAGTTTCATTGTAAAAGCCACCGACACAGCTCAGTGTCAGTGGCACAGCACTGCCTGGCAAGCTCAGAGTCCTAGGTTTGTATATGTGCTGCCGAAGCGAGCACTCAGAGTCCTAGGTTTGATTCCCAACAGCAAAACCTCCTCTCCACACACACACAAAACAAAACTCCAAAAGTTTCATTGCAATGTTGGCAGCGCTGTGCCACTGTGCCAGAGTGGGCTGTTGGTACCACAGAAAGCTCTGAAAGAGTTGCCATTGCTGGAAAAAAGCATGGTTGGCCAAGGAGAGATGCCAAATGAATTTTGCTTCCATAAGCCACCGGACCTGTGGGATGCGCAGCCTCTATTTGTTTCATGAAATGTTTCTTCTCTGTTTTAATTCCTTGCAGACAGCACATGCTTAAGTATTATTAGAGTTATTTCATGTTTACTGTTTAGATTTTAGAGTTTTCTTTATCATCACAGTTGAAGGGAGACGATAAAACACCAAATCAGAACATCTTTGGGGTATTAACTATACAATAAATAAAATCTTTTAATCATAGGTTTTCCTCTTCTTCTTCCCCCTCTTTTCTTTTTTAAAAAGTCTTTTTTCTAGCTCTTGTTTAGAATAAGTAAATTTTCTCAATTTAGAGAAATCTTTGACAACAAGTGGGATGTGTTAAAATCTTTGTCTTTCCCAGGTTTCCTCTGTGGCCCTAGAGAATTTTGCCCAAGCTGTCCTGTGGAATAGCACATGCTTCTGATTTCTAAAAACAGAAAGATGATTACTTTGCCTTTTCCTCCTTCCTTCCTTCCTTCCTTCCTTCCTTCCTTCCTTCCTTCCTATTTATTTGATACAAGGCCTCTCTACACTGCTTGAACTCATAATGATCCTCCTGTCTCATCCTCCCCAGGGCTGTGATTACAGCATGTGCCACCACACCCAGTTTCATTGGCCTACCTGGCCGCACCCAGGGCCAGCACTGCATGGGGTACCAGGGATTGAAGCTAAGTCCTTGTGCTTGCCAGGCTTAGACCGCTGAGCTGTCTCCCCAGCCCGCTAACTTCATTTCTAAAGATGTTTTCTTTTGGAACCGAGACCCATTTGGAAGTGAAACAGCCCCCTTATAATCAAATTTGTGTCTTGATTTGAATTCATGTTCATTTTGCATATCTCCCAAGTGATGGATTTTGCAAGTAATGTGAAGAGAAGCTTAATCAGATGAGTCCTATCTGCTTTTTTTTTTTTTCAAGTAGCTAGTAGTTTTTCTTCCCAGTGGAGTTTTTGTAATTAGCAGCAGCGTATCGCCTGATGGTGTTAACCCAGACCCTGCACTTGTTGTGGCCATGACTTTTTCTGCCAGATCCTCTGTCCAAGTGGAAACAGGAATTTTTCCTTATATTGTGTGAGTATCTTTGACTCACTAGTCATTGTGCCTAAGCAGTAAACAAAAACAAAACTCTTCTGAGGTCTTTTTTTTTTTTTTTTAACATCTATGGAATTGTCACAGTGGATAGTTTCTAGGAGGAGGGATTGGTTCCCCGGCCTTTAATTTAAATTGGCAATATGTTGTTCTACCTTCCTTAAATTTTCACTACCTGGACAGGTTGCATCGAAGTGAGAATTATCTCATGCTTTAACCTTTGAGCTGACTGCTAAGCTCTCCTTGGGGATGGGGACAGTTTGTAGTTATTTATAAGCGGTAAGAAGGGCAGCAAGGCTGTAACCAGCCGACACCCACCAGGCCTTGGGAGTCTGTGGCAGTGCTCTGCCTTGGCCCTACTGCTTCTGACTCAGAGGCTTTTGAGCGGCTTCCTGTGCACCTGCAGCCCTGGCTTGATCTGGAGGACCCTCAGTAGCCAGTGAGTTTCTGGAGAGCTCTGTCGTATGTGACAGCTTAGATGGAAAGGGAGGAAGAGTAGTTTTAATGTCCAACAGCATGTCTAGCCCCCACAATCCTTTCATTACAATACTTGCCCAGGAATTACGTGCCAACTTGGAAAATCTCCAAGTACTGACTTACCAACTTAATATGGTATTTGTTTCAGTGTTTACTTTTTATAAAACAGTGGCAAGAACAATTCAACTTGCTTTTAAGGTAGAGTTCTGCTAAGTTGCCTAGGCTGGCCTCTCTGCTCAGGCTCTGCTCCAACCTCAGTCTCCCAGGGAGCTGGGACCATTGGTGTACACCGCCATACAGCTCCAGGTCTCCAGAGCAATATTTGGTTATGCCAGAAACATGTCCTACATCTTAGTCTGGTCTGGAGGAAAACTTAGTTATATGCCAAGACATATTTTTAAGAGTGTTGACCTATATACATATGTATGTACATAATGTTTTAAGGTGATTAAACTGAGTGTCCTACATGAAAATTATAGGTCAATATTTGAAGTAAATGCAAAGGATCTGCCTCAGTTTGCTCAGTAGATTTGGCAGCTGCCATAATGCTGCCGTCCTGTGGATTCAAACACTCCCTGCCATATTTTTGTAGGTTTCCCTTTGGTCCCAACATTTTCTGGGAATAAAATAATTCTTTTCATTAAGAAAGAGTATAAATAATTTTGGGACTTAATGAAATTCCTTACAATTGGAGATGAACTAGCAGTTTTCTTTTTCAGATGTTCTATTACTATGAAAGTGTACCTAGATTTCAATAGCTCCCTTTGTTCAACAGCTTCTAACCTTCAACAGATTAACTAGAATTCACAAGGAAAACTGTATCCCAAAGAAAGAGAGACTGCTCAGTGCAATTTTGTTACTTGCCACCCTGGGCACAGGGGATACTGGGCTTCCTGGGTGGCACCTTCTAGTGGGGAGTACAGTGGACAAGTGAGAAAATAGAAGCCATTTTAGACAAGGGTGATAAAGAAGCAAGTCAGATAGGGTGAAGAGCGGACCAGACAAAAAATGAGGACTACCGTACTTCAGGTGGGTAGTCAGGGGAGACCTCTCTAAGGATATTACATTTATAAGAGGCCTAAATGACAAAGCGGTCTGTGAAAAGATCTGTGGAAATAAAAAGAGCTTCCCATGCCGAAGCTTGGCAGTTAGGTGACTCTGAGCTGCCCGCAGCGGAGGCCACTGAACAATGCATGTTCTGTCTCATACGGGTGCATTTATAAGCCTTCTAACACCTGGGAAAAAATTAATTGTAAAGGCTGCTCATTCCCTTTTAAAGTTCTTAATGTACAATTTGAGCAGGTAACATCCTTACATGGGTCAAATTCAGAAAGTACTATAGCAGAAATTCTCCTTCCCTGTTAAACAGGATACCTGCTTTCCTTCCATGAAAGTAGCCAGTGTCCCAAGTATTTTCAGAGATATTCTGAATAGTTTAAACAAATGTGTATTTGCTATTAAAAATTCCTTCCAAGTGCTTATTATTATATTGTATATCTGTGTCATAGTTTAATCCACTATAGGGCTGGGGAAATAGCTCAGTAGAATAAGTACTTGCCAGGCTCAAAGTCCTGAGTTCAATCCCTGGTACCGCAAAAATAGATAGATAGATAGATAGATAGATAGATAGATAGATAGATAGATTGAAAATCCACTGTTTATGGACTCTAGATTTCTTCTGTTTTGTTTGTTTTGTTTTGTGGTGCCAGGAATCAAACTCAGGACGTTATACCTGCCAGGCAGGCACTTATGCCACTCACTGAGCTATCTCCTGGCCCCATTTTCTGTGTTTTTACAAATAATGCCATAGTGAAACCTTTTGTTACTGCTATTTTAAGTATATTATTATGGGAAATAACAGAAGTAAAATTGCTGAATCAAAGGGCATTTACATGTCTCATAACATTGCCTTTCATAAAAATTGTAACAATTTGTACTCCAGCCAGAAATGTTCCCCTTCCTTTGGGCAAGTGTTGTCAAACATTTTGATCTTTGCCAATTCAGTGGGCGAATCAATGTAGCCTAATTTGCATTTATCTTGGTATGAATGAAAGTGGAACATCTTTACATATATCACTGGCATTTCCTGTTCTGTAAACCATTTGGTTTTGGTTTTAACTTTTGCTCATTTTTCTGTTAAGCTCTTGATATTTTTCTTCTTGATCTCCACACTCACTGACTATTGCTAAATCTTTTCTATAGGTAGGATGGTAAAGAATTCTTAAAATGAAAAAAAAAAAAAGCATTTGTCTTTAACTTACAAAATTTTATGAAGCATGAACCCTATATGAGACAAAAGATACCCCAATCTTTTCTTTGCTGATTGAAATCTACCTTCACTGCACGAGTTTCATTTTTAAGAAGTCTCTAAATTTTTAAAAAATTAGTATTTTCTTAGATTAGATCAAACTACAAAAAGTTTACTCATAACAAATGTTCAAAAGTCATTTAAACCTTGCAGCAGAGGAAGTCAGTGTGACCTGTATAATCAAATGTCCTTGAAGTAATGAGAAAGAAATTACCTCCTGGGCTGTATACGGTGAGTGCACTATAACAGCAGAAATGAAGAGCGCCTGTCAGGTCACACTGGTTTCTCAGAAATGACTATGCCCAGGTCTTTTATAGTTTCTTTAATCAGCAATCTTTGGCATCTTCTGTTTTAGAAAATGCGTGCCTCTCTCAGGTTTAAAATAAATGTGACATTGGGATTTTTTTTCACTTGGAAACTGTACAAGGGTTCAAACTGGAGAGAGAGAGAGAGAGAGAGAGAGAGAGAGAGAGAGAGAGGAGGCAGACAGACAGACAGAGACAGAGAGAGAGGAGAGAAAGAGAAACTTTAAAAAGTGCCTAACAAGCTTTTCTCTGGAATAAACTACATTCCCAGTTGTGCTGCATACAGTAGGTATTATATTGCACTGCATGAAATTGCCAATATTTAATTATTTTTATCATACAAAACAAGTTTCGTAGTTCAATATAATATCATCATAGTCTTATTCCTTTCATTTTAAAGGTAATGGATACAAAAAAAATAAAGGTAATAGATATAAAATAACTTGTAGATGTAGCCATGAAATACATGACTTTTTTTTTTTTTTTTGTGGGACCAGGGTTTGAACTCACAACCTTGCACTTTCCCAGCAGGCACTTGTGCCTTGGAGCTATCTCCCCAGCCCCAAATACATGACTATTAATTGATTTATTTTAGTTTTTAATTCTCTGAATGATGTTGATTGATGTTGAAGGATTGCTCATGAAGAATAAATAAAAGATTAAAAATGACTGCAGGAGTCGGGAAGATAGCTCAAGGGCACAAGCACCTGCCTGGAAGTGCATGCTCCTGAGTTCAATCCCCAGTTCCAGAAAAAAAAAAAAAAAAAAAGAAGACTATACAAGCTGTCTATGTAGCACTTTGAATGTTCCAGCCTAGTTCTGTATACAATACAGGATAAACTATTAGAACATTTCTTCTTATTGTACAGTGTAAGGAAGTTTTTATATCTTGTCCTGAAAGAATTCTAATTATATATGAATTTTTGCCCTAATTGGTCATTATGTTTTTGTTTTTATTTTATTTATTTATTTTTTTAATATTTTTATTTTTTTTGTCTTTTTTGAGACAGGGTCTCATTCTGAAGGTCAGGCTGGCTTTGAGCTCACTTTTGTAGCCCAGGCTGGTCTTGAACTCGCACCAATCCTCCTGCCTCATCCTCCCAAGTGCTGGTATTACAGGCGTGTGCCACCATGCCTGGCTGGTTATTATGTTTTTAGAGTAAAGGAAATTATAACCAGTCTTTTCCCCCCCTTGTAGAATGAGAATGTACCCATTGCCAGGTGAAAAATTCATTTTCACTAGAGCTGAGGTTTGAAGTGCTAGGCTGGATCTGGGACTTTGTCTATAATTTATCCAAAAGATCATATTAATGATGCTTGTTACATTGCAGGGTGGGTATGTTTAGTATCGCTCAAGAGGATGCTTTATAGATATATGAAATAACAAAAATTAGAAAATTAACTAAAATTGAATTAAACTTGAATTAGGTGTTTTAGTCATTTAAGTATTTTTAATGAGCACCTTTGGTGTGGACAGTCTTCGTTAAGTGGTAAGAAGATAGATAAAAGAAGCTTAAAGTCTACTGGAGGCAGAAGTGTTCATAGGTATAAAAGAAGCATATATTGCCGGGCGTGGTGGCGCACGCCTGTAATCCCAGCACTCGGGAGGCTGAGGCAGGAGGATCGCTGTGAGTTCGAGACCAGCCTGGGCTACAAAAGTGAGCTCAAGGCCAGCCTGAACTGCACAGTGAGACCCTGTCTCAAAAAGACAAAAAAGGGCCTGGCGGGATGGCTCAGTGGTCTAAAGCGCCTGCTTGGGAAAGCTTGGGCAAGCTTGGGCGGCTTCAGGGACCGCGGTTCGATCCCCGGCACCACATGCTGTGCCAACCCTGCCCTCAGGGCAGGCTGAGCCGGCCATAAAAATGAGTGAATAAACAAATAAAATAAATAAAATAAAAAATTAAAAAAAAAAAAGACAAAAAAAAAAAGAAGCATATGTTCAGCTTGGAGCATTATTTGTACCGTGAGGTCATGGCACATGCCTGTAGTCACAGCAGCCTGAGAGACCAAGACAAGGGGAGCACAAGTTTGAGCCCAGTCTAGTAACTCCTTGAGACTTGTCTCAAAATAAAAAAGGTTTGGGGATGTAGCTTAGTATGAAGGTCCAGTGCTGACCTTCAATTCCCAGTACTGAAGAGAAATTTAAAAATTTTTAAAAAAACAATATGTATATATCTTGACAACATTAATACAGTTTCTTTTACTTCTCTGCCCTCCAAAGTTTAGAATCATACCAATTGATTTAAATCTTTTGCTGAAGATGGTTGTGAGTTCGTGGTCCCAGCAGTGTCTTCTAGGAAGTATTCCCTTAGAGAGTGTTGCTAGCAGTCAGCCAATACTACCTTTGTAGGAATTTCAGTTGTTAAAGTTGATAGTGATGTTTTCAGTACATTTCTTGATATGACTCAGAAGAGGTCTTCATCACAGGTCAGGATTAACAGAGTGAGCAGGAAAATAAGTCAGTTGTACAGTAGGTAGGTCTAGCTTCAGATTGTCAGTATTCTAGAAAGTTTGGTAAGCTCTGGAAAAAAATAAATTTCTCATTACAGAACTTTAATAGTCCTTTCTTAGCTTGTTTGAAACTATAAACAATATATTTTGGCTCTAGCTGACTCTTGCAAAGATTCTCAAATAGAGCTCCTTTTTTCTAATACGTATTTCTTTTGAGCATCTGCAGCAGTGGGCATGAAGTGCTCAAGAGCTCACGTAGCACCCAGTGCCTTTGCCTACGAGCACCTTGCTCATGGTGCCCATTCTGAGTAAAATTAAGTTTGTGCTATCCTAGTCAATTTCTTCCCTGCAGGGCTGTGCTTCGAGCTCCTGGGAATCTGAGTCTCCAGTTCTACTGGGTGGGCATTTTTAAAAATGGGAAGATAGGCAGTGTTACGTATTTTTAAAAAAATTTCTATGTATTTATTTTTTCTTGTTTCAGAACCTTTGTTTGTTTATTCACTCATTTTTATGGCCGGCTCAGCCCGCTCCGAGGGCAGGGCTAGCACAGCATGTGGTGCCAGGGATCGAACTGCGGTCCCTGAAGCTGCCTAAGCTTTCCCAAGCAGGCGCTTTAGACCACTGAGCCATCCCGCCAGGCTCCAGTGTTACGTATTAAAAAAGCCAAACAAACAAACAAACAAGAGACTTGTTATGGTTTATGTCTAGTTGTCCCCCCAAAGCCTCATGGAGTCATTGGGCGGGGACTTCTAGAGTTTGAGACTTGATCCATGATCCCTGGGATTATAGGTTTTAGTACTGATGGGATTATGGGTGGAAGTACTTCTGGGATTATGGGTGTAGCCTAGGGCGGAGCTAAGGTGGAGAGCCTGAACGTAATATAAAGAGAGACAGAGAGACAGACTGAGCTCTAGCTGTTGCTGCTGCTCTGCTGCCGTGTTGGTTGGCTACCTCTGCCGCCATTTTGTTGCTGTTCCGCCGCCATGAACTGGATGCGCTCTGCTCTGTTCCACTCAGCCTTGGGCCAGCCGAATATGGACTGAAACCTCTACAAACTGTGAGCTAAATAAACCTTTCCTTCCTTCATTTTGAGTGTCGGGTATTTGTCCCAGCAACAAGCAAAAAGTAACTAAGACAAGACTACTATAAAATAAGCCAGAAATCCAGGTGTGGCAGTATACACCTGCCATCCCAGCACTCAGGAGGCTGAGGCAGGAGGATCACCATAAGTTCAAGGTCACTGTGGGTTACACAGGCCAACCTCCACAGTACAGTGAGATGCTGTCAAAAAAAAAAAAAAAAAATTACCTAGGTTTAAAACTGAACTTTTTGCCGGGCGTGGTGGCTCACGCCTGTAATCCCAGCACTCGGGAGGCTGAGGCAGGAGGATTGGTGCGAGTTCGAGACCAGCCTGGGCTACAAAAGTGAGCTCAGGACCAGCCTCAACTGCATAGCGAGACTCTGTCTCAAAAAAAGGCAAAAAAAAAAAAAAAACTGAACTTTTTGGAGAACTAGAAATTTGTAAATTGTTTATTGTTAGAAATTTTTGAAGGTTTTTTTCTTTTTTAAGCTTTGAAAGTTTATTTTTTTTTATTTATTTATTTTTGTATTTCTTTAGGGCGGGGTCTACAGTTTCAGTACTAGATTTGGACCTGTTTACAGCCTCCCAAGAGCTGAGATCACAGGCCCTCACACCACCAAGCCCAGGCTTAATTGCTGTGTCAGCGTGCCTGGGGGGCGGGGGCAGGGCCAGCCCAGCAGGCCCCTGCACCTATTTTCAGGTGCCTCTGAGCTATTTGACTGGCCCTAAACTTTGAAGGTTTTCTGGGGGGGGGGGGGGCAGGACCAGGGTTTCGACTCATGACCTTGAACTTTCCAGGCAGGCACTTGTGCCATGGAGCTATCTCCCCAGTCCCTAAACTTTGAAGGTTTAAAAGAAAAATTTTTAAATAACCTCAAATTAGTGTTCTATGTTGATCAGTGTAGAACACAGCCTCCATCCAACACACACACCTCCAGAGCCAAATTTTGTGCTCTTACCTAATGTGTAAAATTCACCTCTTATTTCCTCTGGCCAGTATTGTTTGTTAACTGGGATTTGTAAAACTGATATATTTACTAGCTACTGGCAAACAGTTTTTGTGAGAATATGTTTCTTATCTAATGTAAGCCCACGAGTAGGAGAGGGCAGCACAGTAACACTGATCACTCTTCCTGGCATTATAATGGAGTCACGAGTTGCGTGGTGCGTGGCATCCCAAGTGCCACTGCAGTGCTTGGGTTGCTAGCAGAAGGAAGCTCACTGCCTGTGAGAGGCTGTGAGCTTCCTCTGTGGCCACAGGAGATGTTTTCATTGTAAATTCTCAGAGGACTATGTTTGTTACCAGCGAAAGTAGCGCTTAATTCCATTTACCAGCAGTTTTATTCTTTAAAGGCGCAAGTATAGCTTATTAATCCATATTAATGCTTATTGTTCAAGTAATCAACAAATATTTGTGAGTTGAGTTATTGAGTGAGTCTGTTGTTCCTCATTTATACCTTTTTCTCCCAAGGATTTGAGGCAGATTACAAAAATAGTTAACATAAAAAATAACAGTTCAGGAAATTATAGTAAAGGGGATAATGAAGGAAATAATAAAATTGATATAAAGTAAATTTATGATTACATGTAAAATACATAAAACAATATATGAGCCTATAGTTTTAAGAGATGAGTCAACAGACTTGTCTTAAGGGTTTTTTTTTGTTTTGTTTTGTGGGACTGGAGATTGAACTCAGGTCCATGTGCTTGGCAGGCAAGCGCTTATTTAAGGCTTTTTAATAGCGAAGTGAAGAGGGCAACAAGATCAATTACAAGATTTACATTATCTGTTCACAGCTGAAAACAAATGAAATATTCAGGAAAGAAAATTCTCCCTGGATTATTATATATAAGCTGGGTAATGTGGGCTAGACTGGAACATATCCTTCCAATCGTATATGCATCTATATGCAGAGCAGTTCAAAGAATAGTAGTCACTCAGGCACCTGTCATCTCTAGCGAGCAGATACTTGCATCTTCATTTTGCCTCATACCATCTTTATCGTAAAACAAACATGAGCCGGGTGTGGTGGCGCACGCCTGCAATCCCAGCACTCGCGAGGCTGAGGCAGGAGGATCGGTGAGAGTTCGAGACCAGCCTGGGCTACAAAAGTGAGCTCAAGGCCAGCCTGAACTGCACAGTGAGACCCTGCCTCAAAAAGACAAGAATAAATAAATAAATAAATAAATAAAAATAAAAATAAAATAAAACAAACATGAGCGATGAATTGAAGTGTCTTATATTCTTAGTTCTGTTCTGTTCCCTTCTCTAATCATAAAACTGCTGTAGTGCTTGTCAGTGTTCTTTCTTTTTCTAGTGCATCCATATATCTGTAATAATACTAATTCTCCAAATGTGCATGATAATATACCATGTGTCATCCAAAACTTCTCAGTGTTATGTTTGATGTCCACGGTGCTATAACGTAGTTCATTAATTTTAAATCCTGAAACCCAGTTTTCTATTATATGGAAATAATCTAATTTACTTGTGTATTTCCCAACTAATAAATATTCATATATTTGCTTTAGTGTTTTGCTGGCACAGACTGTGTTTGAACACTCCTGTCTAGCAGTACGGGGGATTGAACTTAGGACCCTGTGCTTGCCAGGCAAGCACTTATTCTACTGAGCTATCTCCCCAGCCCTATGTTTTATGTCTTAAGCACAGTTTCTGTGGGGCCGTGGTCCTCTGGTTCAGGAGCAGCACGTCAGAGTTACATGGGTTTTGTTAGGACTGCAGCCTCTTGGCCCACCCCAGACCTCTACATCAGAAGCTCCAAGGATGTGGCCAGCAGTGAGTTGAATAATTTTGGTGCGCTCAGTCTGGAGAGCCTTGCTCTATGCATAGTTAAAAGAGTGGGGTTACCAAGGCTGAGGATTCCTATATATTTTCAGCTGTGCTACTATACATGGGCAGGTTCCTGTTCATAAAGTATGCACTGATTTACTATCTTATGGTGTACGAGTTCCCACTTTCTCGTATCTGAATTTTTTGTTTTAAGAGCTATTTTATCTTTTTTTTTGGTGAGCAATACTTTTTACAGGATAGTTGACCTTTTTCTTACTGATCTTTATAGAAAAAAATATATCATCTTTATATATTAATGTAGTTATCCCTTTGTCTTTTGGGAGCTTATGGTGCTTAAAAATTTTATCACTAAGTTCACCAATTTTTCAAATTGTGTATGTTGAAGGTCACAGCATGCTTTCCTATACACATACATGGTGAAACGATTGCTGCAGCCATGCCAGTTAACGAAGTGATTTGATACAGTCCTGCACATGCATATGGTGTGTGGGGTAAGCGCTCACATCCTCAGCGTAGCATACGGTACAGCATCCTCACCTGCGGTACTCGTGTGGTGCTCCAGATGTCCTGACTTGCCCATCCTGCATATCTGTACCCTGAAACCCTTTGATCAGCATTACCTGTTTCCTCCTCCCCAAATTCTTCACCAGTTTTGAATGGCCTTTTATTTAGAAAGGCGCTGGAGGAGAGAATTTTGAGGTGGATTTCATTTGCTAGTGGGACGCTCCATTGAGATAGCAACTGTTTGGAGCTTATGAAAGAGATGAGAGCTATAGAGATTTCAGAAATACTTGTTCAAACCCCAGTCCCACAAAAAAAAAGGCGGGGAGAGAAGTACTTGTTGAGGGTCAGAAATTTGACCCTGCTGAAGTGACCAAAATTGCCATTGGAAAAAAACATTGAGAAAATGAGAATTAAACTTTGGGGAACAACAGTGGAAAAAGAGATAGAATGAGAGCAAGCAGGAGAATGTGGAAAGTCCAGTGGGGATGAGAGGGCAGGTGCAGGGAGATGCTGACGCTGAGGCCCCCCTCCAAGAAAAGGCGTAAAATTGTTCACCTTCATGAGGGAAGCTAGCAAAGGCGTGGTGAGTGGGAGGTGCCGCCTGCATTTGCGCAGAAGCGTGGGAGGAGACAGGAAAGTTCAGAGGGTATCATGGTCGTTTTAAGGAGTAGTAGAGCATTGTGTTCTAAGAGAAGGAGCCAGGAGTGAGGTCATGATAGGCTCCTTTTCTCACAGCCCTTGGTTGGGTAGGCCCATTTAGAGACACAATATTAAGAATTGGGCAATATGATTGTAAGTAGGAGGCCATCAGGATAGACTTCTCTGAAGTTAGTATGGTATGACCAGGGTAGAGCATTCTAGGCAGGCCACAGAGTTCCCAGTCTTTAGAAGATTAAATAAGTAATAGAGTAGTAAGCCAAAACCTTTTTTTTTTTTTGTACTTTAGGGAAGGGACTACAGGGTCTCACTACACAGATTGGACTCACAGTGATCCACCTGTTTACAGCCTCCCAAGAGCTGTGATTACAGGCTTGCATCACCATGCCCAGTTTCTATTGCTGTCTCAGCATGCTCCAGGGGTAAGGCCAGCATGGCAGAAGATTTATTAAAATCTTGCTTGTTGGGTCTGACCAGGGTGAAGAACGAACAGAAATCTTTGCCCCCTGACTCTGGAAACTTCGTTTAACTTTCAAACTGGCGATGTCAAGGGTTCCAAGTCCTCCACCTCCGGCAGAAATGTCGAGTGGCCCTGTAGCTGAGAGCTGGTGCTACACACAGGTAAGTTCATGTTTTCACCTGGTAAAGTCTTGGATTTTGGAAGGTTTTGGTGGACAAAATAGGATTGCTTTTCTATATTGGGTTTCCTAGCTTTCTCTGAGAAAGCCTTACATTCCTTGGATTATTTATTTGTTTGTTTGTTTGTTTGTTTGTCTTTTTGAGACAAGGTCTCACTGTGCAGTTCAGGCTGGCCTTGAGCTCACTTTTGTAGCCCAGGTTGGTCTCAAACTTGCACTGTTCCTCCTGCTTCAGCCTCCCAAGTGCTGGGATTACAGGCGTGTGCCACCACGCCAGGCCGGATTTTCTCATGGAATCTCAGAATCCCTAAGACTAGTGTTTTCAGTGGTTGTTAAAGAGGAGACTCTGTAATAGATTAGATTCTGTAATAACCCATTTTATGGAAACCTGGTCTAAAGTTCCTCTGTTGGTGGAGCAAAGTTTGACATTTGTAGCCTTCAGCTGGCATTTTGCAGACTATTTTAGGTATAATTTCATCATTTGCTTTCCTAACCTTATCCATGTTTTGTTGTTTTTGTTTTGTTTCTTGCCCATATTTTTTCACTTTCCATCAGTGTTTCTCAGAAACCAAAAAAGCTATAAAAGTCAGTGTGAGATTTCTTAAAATTGTGAATGGGAAACCTAAGGCAAGAAAACACTGAACTTCATGCTGCCCGAACAGTGCTCTTCCTGTGGGAGTCAGAGAGAGGGAGGAGGGAAATGTTCTTCTGGTCTCAGCCTGGTCACCCACTTCCCACCTAATCGCTTCCTGGTTTTCTATCAACAGATCAAAGTAGTGAAATTCTCCTACATGTGGACCATCAATAACTTCAGCTTTTGCCGAGAGGAAATGGGTGAAGTCATTAAAAGTTCAACCTTTTCATCAGGAGCCAATGATAAACTGAAATGGTGAGAAAGAATACCTCTAACTATACACACTTTTCCATACGAAGTTTTGCTGGTTTTCTTTGGTTTTATGGGACACTGAATAAAATATCAGTTTCTTGAAGGCAGGTGTCTTAGTTACTTTTCTCTCGTTGCTGGGACAAATACCTGATACTCAAAATGAAGGAAGGAAAGGTTTATTAGCTCACACTTACTAGAGGTTTCAGTCCATATTCGGCCAGCCCAAGGCTGAGTGGAGCAGGACAGAGAGCATCCAGTTCATGGCGGTGGAACAGCAACAAGATGGTGACAGAAGCAGCCAACCAAACACAGCAGCAGAGCAACAGCTACAGCTGAGTCTGTCTCTCTGTCGCTCTTTATATTACATTCAGGCTCTCTGCCCCTTAGGATATCTGCCCTAGACCACACCCATAGTCTCAGCCTTACTCAGACCGATAATCTCATCAGTACTAAAACACAATCCCAGGGATCATGGATCAAGTCTCAATCTATAGAAGTCCCTGCCCAGTGACTACATGAGGCTTTGGGATGACAACTAAACATAAACCATAATAGCAGGATTTTTTTTTTTAACTGTATCCCTAATACCTGGTGTATAATATGTGCTCAGTAAAACTTTGAATTAATTCAGTGAGAATCATGGATCAGCAAACTCTGCTTCAAAGGGCAATATAGATGCAAAGAGAAACAGTGTTAGAAATTCAGCAGGTAATCCCGGGCCTGCCATCCCAGCTGCTGTCCTGGACCGCTAAGACAGCAATTAAGACAGGGTGTGGTGGTGCACGCCCCTAATCCCAGCGCTTTGGAGGCTGAAAACAAGAGAATCACTGAGTCCAAGTGAGACCCTATAGATCCTGTTCTGAATACATATTTTTTATTTTTTATTTTTATTTTATTTTATTTTTTAAATTTTTTTCTAGAATTATTTATTTTATTTATTTTTTTCTTGTTTCAGAACTTTTGCTTGCTTGTTTATTTATTTATTTATTTATTTATTTATTTATTTATTTTGGCTGGCTCAGCCTGCCCTGAGGGTAGGGCTGGTGCAGCATGTGGTGCCGGGGATCGAACCGTGGTCCCTGCAGTCGCCCAAGCTTTCCTAAGCAGGCACTTTAGACCACTGAGCCATCCCACTGGGCCCCTGAATACATATTTTTTTAAAAGAGCAAATTCAGCAGATAGAAGCTATTAGCTACCACATCTCTAGAGTAGTTTCTAAAAAATTAGATTTGCTCTTTTCTCTTATTCTGATTATTATTAGAATAAGTATTAAATGTTTCCATTAAATAAATAGTTACCAAATCACTTAATACAAAATCAGCAATTTTATTTCCCCTAATTTTAGAAACACACTTTCCTGGAAATGCCAGGTCACTGTACCACCTTGCCTAGGTGCAGTGTGGATCAGGTTGGCTGTTACTGTGGTGGGGACTTTCAGCTGTGAGGGGTGGTCACATTACTTATGACACAAGTGCCTACCTGGCAAGTGCAAGATCGTGAGTTTGGACCCTGGTCCCGCAAAAAAAAAGAAAGAAAGAATGCGCATATAGAGCCAGGCGTGGTGGCGCACACTTGTAATCCCAGCACTTGGGAAGCTGAAGCAGGAGAATTGGTGTAAGTTCAAGACCAGCCTAGACTACAAAAGTGAGTTCAAGGCCAGCCTAAACTGCATAGTGAGATCCTATCTCAAAAAGACAGAAAAAAAAAAAAAAAAAAAAGATATGCATATATGTTATGGATGGTGATTACATGGCACTCAGCAAGTATCTTCTGGTGGTTTCTAAGCTCTGGCTGCCACAGCTCTCTGTGAATAGTCCCTGACCATTAGATTTTAACATAGAAATTTGGCCTTTTAGATTGCCTGCTTCTAAGCAGAAAAGGGTTTTTTTGTTTGTTCTGTTTTATTTTTGCCTATGTAAACACACTGAGCAGCATGAAGGATAGGTTTTCAACAGGCCACACCTCTCTGTGCTGCCCGGTCTCCGCGGCTCCGCACTGGCTTCCCTTGCGCTAGCATGCTGACACAAGTCATGAGTGCTCTTGGAACTGATTGTGTGGCTGGGGGTGGGAGGCGGGTGCACTGAGGGCTCTGGTCGAGGTCCGGAGCTAATTCCTGCATGGGAGAGTGCCATCTGGGAGTGGGCATGCAGTGCCATCTAAGGTCTTACTTCAGTGCCCACCAGAGACCACATGTCTCTGGCCTCTGCTTTGTTTTATGGTTCTGGGGCTTGAACCCAGGGCCTGCGAAGCAAGTGCTGTGCCACTGGACTGCATCCCCAGCCTGAAAATTTGTCTGTCAATCACTAGTTTGGATCCTAGAACCTGCTGAATAGTTGTTTGTTCATTCATTTAATATTTGTTGACTGTGTATGTTAAGCAGTGTACCCTGCTACATATTGAAAGAAATATTTATCTTTAGGCATTGTATTTAAATCCACACCTTTAGCATACTGTGTTGTGCTGTGTGTGTGGCATCTGCATTCCCCAGAGAGGTGCTGGATGCTGCCACCTGTCTGAGGAGGGTGCCACAACACTGGCAAGACCTGAGGGTGCATATGGCCCGTGGATTCTAGGGGGCGGAAGCAGTTTCTGAGCCACATGCGCTCAGCTAATGACATTTACAACTTAACTAAGTCGAACCTCCTAATTCTGTCTGAATTTTTTTTGACTCATGTATAACGCACTGGCATCTCTTAAGTCTACTTAAAAGCCTTGTTTGGAAATCTACAGTGTGTCATACAAGTTTACTTTCTTCTGTGTATCCTCCATGCTGCCTCCTTTATTTAAACCTTAGAATATTATTGCCAGATTGGTGAAATGTGTATAGAGATCAGGGAGATAGCTCAGCAGCACTGCACCTGCCTGGCGAGTGTAAGGTCCTGGGGTGGATTCCCAAAAAATAAATAAAATGTAAAAATACATATTATTAACATTTATTAAGGGTTTTTGTTTGTTTGTTTTTGTCTCAATATTGCTATTAAAGGGCCCGGCAGGATGGCTTAATGGTCTAAAGTGCCTGCTTAGGAAAGCTTGGGCGGCTGCAGGCACCACATGCTGCGCCAGCCCTGCCCTGAGGGCAGGCTGAGCTGGCCATAAAAATAAAAATAAACAAAGAAAAGTTCTGAAACAAGAAAAAAAATAAAAAATAAAAAATTCTTTAAAAAATATTGCTATTAAAGTTTCATTAACCTTTTTATTTATGGTTTCATCATAGTCTTAACAAAAGTAAGGGCTTCCTTTTCTGGGATTGAAAGTTGTACAAGACATGCTGAATTTTAAAGTATTTGAGGAAGGAAAAGGGTGAATTGCGAGTTTATGAGAAAGAAGGGAAAGATTCAAGGGGTGTTTTGTTGATCCTAGATTGTTCCTTTATTTGGTTTTTTGCTTTTTTTGTTGTTTACTTTTTAAAAGGTGATATAGATCATTCTAGAAAAGTGGTTCCCAAGTAATTTTGCTGAGCCGTAATCTCCCGGCAGGGGGTTCTGGGCCCTTTTTATTAACCTCTCTTAATTGCAGTGGTAGATCTATACTGTAACTTCACCATGTGTAAGGATATTTTTAGCCCTTTTTCTTATCTGTTTTGGGCAGGTGTTTACGAGTAAACCCAAAGGGGCTTGATGAAGAGAGCAAAGACTACCTGTCCCTTTACCTGTTACTGGTCAGCTGTCCAAAGAGTGAAGTTCGGGCAAAATTCAAATTCTCCATTTTGAATGCCAAGGGAGAGGAAACCAAAGCTATGGGTAAATGTCTCTTTTGGTTGACCATTTTCATATCCAGCAACTTCATATGGGACAGGTTGTAGAGTGGAATAGATTTTTAAGTAACCCTAAATACGACTTTTTTTTTTAATCCCAGAGAGTCAACGAGCTTATAGATTTGTGCAAGGCAAAGACTGGGGATTCAAAAAATTCATCCGTAGAGATTTTCTTTTGGATGAGGCCAACGGGCTTCTGCCTGATGACAAACTTACCCTCTTCTGTGAGGTAAGTCCTTTACCCTGCTATGAGACTGACCATGCCCACAGTTGATGGGCATCAGTAGGCATGCTTATATGGTATATCAGGGATGTGGAATGAGAAAAAGCCCGAATGAAGTGCTGCTCTTCAGATGTTATTTCTGTGACTGAGTGAACTGCCTCATCATCTCAGGGTTTGGGACAGCTTACCTTTCCTCTTATTGCTGTTTATCCAAATGGAGATTGTTGGGGCCAGCAAGATAGCTCAGCTGACTAAAGTCCCCGCTTAGGCAAGTGAAGAGACCCAAGCTCCATCCCCAGCACCATATGCCATACCAGCCCCACCCCCAGGGTGGGCTGAACCAGCCAGCGTCCAGGCATAGTGGTACATGCCTGTAATCCCAGTGCAGGGGAAGCTGAAAGCAGGAGGCTGACCATGAGTCCAAGCTACACAGTGAGACCCTGTAACAACCAAATCCATTAAAAAGAAAAAAAAGATTGTATGTCAACTTAGCATGTATTGGCTTTGAGTAGCCTGGCTTGGGATTCTTGCTTTTGCTTTTTCTCTGCAGGTTTTTTTTTTTTTTTTGCTTTTTGAGACAGGGTCTCGCTATGCAGTTCAGGCTGGCCTTGAGCTCACTTTTGTAGCCCAGGCTGGTCTCGAACTCACATCGATCCTCCTGCCTCAGCCCCCCAAGTGCTGGGATTACAGGCATGCGCCACCACGCCCGGCACTGCAGGTTTTTTTTTAAATGGCTTTTGAAAGGATTGTCACTTCAGGTTGCCAAAAATGACCAGCAGCTAAACGTGTCCCAACTTCCTGTCCCCCATCAGTGGAAAGCCTTTCTGTGTTTTCTTTTCTAAGAACAGAATATATTTACTGAGGGAAAGAAAGCTTCTGTCCAGGAGAGGGACAGAAGGGGACGCAAGTGGATTGCCCATCTCTGTTTAACAGTGGGTCTCTTTCCCTTTCTGCGTTTTGGATTTGGTGCCCCCCATCAGCAGTTGTGTTCCTATGGTTTGTCTTGCTGGAGTTGCCATGAAACGGTGAAGTGGGAAACACTCTTTCTGGGGTGACAGCTATATAAAGCTTGCTAACTCAGAGCTAGCCAGGAGTTAGCTGCAAACAGGAAGGATGATTCCCCTGTCACCCAGAACCTCACGCCTTTCCAGGTTTACAGGGGAGATGCAATCCTGAAGCAGTGAATTAGAAAGTGGGTTCTCTAGTGAGTACTGTACATACGGATTAGGAGTTTCCTGCTGTTTTCTACTGTATAGACATCTAACATCACATTATGATAAAGGAATAAAGCCTGCAGCCCACATCAGTGTTCTGTGCATCAGATGGTCAGGGAGACACTTTCTGCATGGCACTGCATGTCAAGGCCGAGCTCCCATCTTCCCAGGGGAGGGTGTGGGCGGATTTCCTGACTGCCAGCCTGTCTGTCAGTTAACAGGTGCATACCGTGAGCTAATGGCAGTTCAAAAGGCAGATCACCACTGGGTTTCAGGAGGGTGTCCCACAGGACTTTGCAGAAGCCTGGTCTGCGGTGGCCGGCTTCTGTGTTTCAGCAGAATAAGTAGTTCCTGATGATTATAAACTGTGCAGGTATGGTTTGTTAACACACCTCATTGAATACATAGAGCATCATTAGCGTGATAGCTGTTCCCTCTCCACTTTAATTAGTAAGTAAAAGAAGGAAATACTAGAATGATAGGATCTATATAAACGGGTGAAACATGACAGTGGTTCGTGTGTGATGAACTTGAGTTCAGTGTAAGGCCTAGTCACAGGTCACGCTCATTGCTTGAGTGAAGAGATGAGAACAATTAGCTGTTTTTGTGTGAGGTTAGGTGTTACATAAACAGCATCCATTTTAACCTGCACCTATCTTAGAGACTTGTATTTCAAGAAAAACTTTAAAATAGTGGAAAATTCTAATTTTGGCATGAAAGCCAGTCTTCAAACTGTTTTCCAAAGAAAATCTCCCCTAAATAGCATGTGGTGTCTTAGGAAGTGCACGTTACCTTTTCTGCAGCACTTGTGGGCCGCAGTGGCCCCTCCTGTGTTGGGTTCTGAAGCCTCTACCTCAGGTCCATTCCAGCTGCCCCGACACCCCGCCCCCCCCACCCCACCCCCACCCCCCGTGCAGGCATCCCTAGCTTGGAAGCAGTTGGCCCACCCTCCCTTGCCAATCCGATCCTCTGGTGAAGTGCGAGGCTGAGCTCCAGCCTGCTCTTCACTTCCCCATATGAAACTCTCTCAGGAGAAATCCTGTGGTTAACTTTAGATTTGCCTTACTGACTTAGAAGGGAAGTGAGATGACACTTTGGAAACGAGGAGATGTTGAGCAGGGAAGCGTCTGCTGGGTTCTGCTGATGCCATCGGTTTCTTACCACGGAACCAGGTGTGCCATCTGTTCCTCTCACTTCTCAGTTGGCCACAGGTGCTGAGTGTTGCTTCTCATCCTTGGGCGGGTGCCTAGTGAGACTCGTTTCTGTTCCAAGGCTCTCTATGGACTTAGTAGCATTCAGCATTGCAAGACGGTTGCGTGGGGTGTGTATTGGATGTGTGGGTTTCAAAAATGTCTGCAGCTCATCTAAGTTCTTAGCACTTTTCATAGTTACATCCTTTTTTGGTGCAAGTTCTATCCCGTTGGCCTGTTTCTCCCCCTTCTATCAATGGAATATTTGTAAACAAGTTGTTTAATCATCTTCACATCTTAAGTACCATTGTTTTGTTACTGAGAGGCATCTATGAGGGTGGTGTGCACATGAAACCACAGGTTCTGCATGCCCCTCTGCTCTGTCCCTCAGCCTGTGGCCCAGCGCTTCTGTTCTGTCCTGCCGCAGTAAGTTCATTTGTTTTAAGGACTTTTTGGTGTTCCCATAAGTCACAAGAGGGAATTCCAAGTTGAAAGGCAGAACCCTGTGTTTGGTCTTTATTCCAGTAGTGTTATTGTTATTGAATGTTAAACAAAATTAGGTTGTAAACTGAAAATACTGAATGCTTGGTCTGGCTTCTAATGTGCCACACTGGGCTCACTTTCAGTTCTCAGTGATGTTTTGTCTATTAGGAAAATGGCAGTTCTTTGGTTTTGGTTTTAGTTTTTGTCTTTTTGAGATAGGATATCTCCACAGTTTAGACTGGCCTTGAACTCACTGTGTAGCCCAGGCTGATCTTCCCTCAGTCTCTTAAAGGCTGGGATTACAGGTGTGTGCCACTGTGCCCAGCAACATGGCGATTCTTTTGTTGTTGTTTGTTTTTTGTCTTTTTTGAGACAGGGTCTCTATATAGTTTAGTCTGGTCTTGAACTTGCAACAATCCTCCTGCCTCAGCCTCCCGAGTGCTGGCATTACAGATGTGTGCTACCACGCCCACTAGCATGGCAATTCTCAAAAGCTGAGTTTTGTCCAGTTAACTTACGTGGAGCATTTTCAGAGCATTTGTTGAATTGTCCCATACCGCAGTCCTTTGAGCTATGTTCACTGTTTTGTTTCATGTGACAGAGAGAGACACAGTGCCTGAGGCATTCAGGTAATTTTTCCTAACATTGCGCAGCAAATTAATATCATGGCCATTTTAGCTCTCTCCGCATCTGTAGTCGGCTGCCAAACGTGAGTGCAGCCGCATGCCCCTCACCAGAGGAAGCAGAGCTGTCCTGAGTGTCCTGACCAAGTGTTTATTCTGGTAGTGAAAGAAGACAAAAAAAAAAACAAGTTCCAGTTACATTTAATTTTCTGTTTAGTAATTTGGACCGCAGAAAATCCTCAGGAAAACTTCGGGTCCTATTGAACCATCTCATTTGTATTCAAACAAGTAGTAGTTAGCAATAAAGATGTCTGCATTCATCCTTCACTATGCTTTTGCCAGGGAGAAGATTCCAATGCCTCTTTGTGGTGTTACAGTTGAAGATATTGTTTCTTTTTTTTTCTTTTTTCTTTTTGCAGAACTGGGGATCAAACTCAGGACCTTGTACTCGCCAGGCAGGCACTTGTGCCCCCGAGCTATTTCCCAGCCCCGTACAGTTAAAGATGAAACAGGAAATGCCTTATGAAATATGATATTCCAGTTATGAAATATCCAAACATATGTTTACTCTTTTAAGACAACCATTCTGAAACATACAATATCCATCATAACCTGGGAATACATATTTTTGTCACATTTTAAATAAGTGAAAAAAATTTTCAGTAAGTGACTCTCATCACATTTTTCCTTTTTTTGTTAGTGAATTCTTTGGTTTTTGGTTTTTTTTTTTTTTTTTTTTTTTTTTTTTTTTTTTTTTTTTTTTTTTTTTTTTTTTTTTTTTTTTCCGTCTTTTTGAGACAGGGTCTCACTGTGCAGTTGAGGCTGGCCTTGAGCTCACTTTTGTAGCCCAGGCTGGTCTCGAACTCGCACTGATCCTCCTGCCTCAGCCTCCCAAGTGCTGGGATTACAGGCATGCGCCACCACGCCCGGCTGAATTCCTTGTTTTTATACTGTATAAAATGTCAATATTTGGGCCCGGCAGCATGGCTCAGCAGTCTAAAGCACCTGCTTAGGAAAGCTTAGGCGGCTGCAGGGACCACGGTTTGATCCCTGACACCACGATCCCTGGCACCATATGCTGCGCCAGCTCTGCCCTCGGGACGGGCTGAGCCAGGC
>PVJA010019665.1:0-38102 GCA_004027025.1 Myocastor coypus | reverse complement strand
TTATATCCTGGGTCTTTATTGACCTTGTAGGGCTAGGGCCAAAATATTGGCTAAAAAAAAAAAAAAAAAAAAAAAATGACTTTGAAGAAGAAACCAACCTTCTACTTTCCACATAAGTCACAACCACTGAAGGTGCCTTAACGCCAATGCAATCCAATCCCATGCAACACCAAGAAGGCAGGAGCAATTGTTGACAAAACGATGCTTCAATACAAGGTGTCATGAAAATAAGCCATGAGCCACGCACAGTGGTGCATGCCTATAATCAAGTACTAGGGAGGCTGAGGCAGGACGATCATTGCAAGTTCAAGGCCAGCTGGGCCACAAAGTAAGCGCAAGGCCAGCCTGAGCTGCATAGTGACAACCTTTCTGAAAAATACCAAAAAAAAAAAAAAAAAAAAAGGTTGATACCTTTCTTTTCTTTCTTCCTTTCTCCATCCCCATTCTAATTTTCTTTTGAACAGGTTCTTCCCATTTTATGATATGTATTGTACATATTGGATCTTATTTACTCTTTCAGTTTCTCACACTAGGGAGACAATATGATGCTTACAACATGTGGGTCTGATTTATTGCACTTGTCTCAAATTGCATCCATCCATTTACCTATAAAAGCCTCAGGTTTATCTTCCTTTATAGCTGAATAGCTATATATAGCTATACCCTGCTGTATAGAAAGACTGTGCCTCTTTTATGCATTCCTTAGTTCACGGGCATTTGTTTTGCTTACAAGGTTTAGCTATGACAAGTGGTGCTGCTGTGCTCACAGGGTCACCTCTATCACTGTGATACATTTTCCAGTCTTTTAGGAAGCTACACAGAAGAGGAATAGCTGGGCTGAATGGGACCTGCATTCCTAGTCTCTTGAGGAATGGCCACAATAGTTAGACAGTTATACTATTAGCTTCTTTTAGTTCATTGAAAAGAAAGGTTTCCACTAATATTATTTGGACAAATTCTTATGCCTACATTTTATACTCTGAGTAACAATTTTAAAAGTAACAATGTACAATGCTTTAACCATTGTTATGCTCTAATAATCTTGTCTTGAAATTTTGATTTATTCTTTTTAAAATAATTTTTTAAAAAATAAAAATATTTTTGAAAGAGAAAAGGTAAAAACAAATGATTACAGTAAAAGGCATAGGTCGCTGGCCCCCCTCCCTGTCTTCCCCTCAGTTTCAATGCACTTATCTCATCATTCTGGCCACTTTCTGTAGCAGTGTAGAAGTTGTCTTTCATGGGTTTTTATGTGTTGTTGTAAATTTAATGATCTGGTGGTGAATGCTGCTGCTGCACACCAGCCAAAGCAAAGACAAGCCAGGAAAATAAGCCTGGTGCACCCACATCCACCTTATTTACCAGAGGTGGCACCATGTGGCTTCTGATTCTTTCCCAAAGTCAAAAGGATTATGAAACTACACTGCCTTGAGTTGGCTTATGACATCAAGACAGCTACAACAGTGCAAGTAAAGCTACTGAGGAAAAAGGGCTTTCAGTCTAGCCGCTGAAAATGGCAAGAACAAGAAGATACATCTGTACAAGATTGTGAGTGGGATTAGTTGAGATACGTCTTTCACCGTAAGAAATTTTTAAAAACATAAACATTCAAAGCATTTTTCAATCAAATCTCATATACATGAGCAGCACTATCACTTTAATTATGGTGAGAATTTATAAGGTTTTGACGACAGATGATCATACAGTCAGAAAGAATGTGCTGGAAATAATTTTAGCAAGATCAAGTGAAGAAATAAAATCATATGTTAACATTAAAAAAAAGAACAAATGTGTTGGGAGGTGATGGGGAGATAGCTCAGTGGTCTAAGTGCCTGTCTGACAAGCACAAGAATCCAAATTTGATCTCTGGTACCATATGCCTTTTGATACCCAAATCAGGCATGGTAGCACAGGCCTATAACCCTAGTGGTGGAGAGGCTAAGGTAGAAAGATGTCTCAGCTACTCTTCTCTCATTGTTGGGGCAAACACCCAACACACAAAATAAAGGAAGGAAAGGTTTACTTAGCTCACAATTACTGGAGGTTTCAGTCCATACTCTCCTGGCTCTAAGGCAGACTGGCACATGGCAGAAAGCAGTTCATGGTAGTGGTACAACAATGGCAGTAGAGAGTCTGTCTGTCTGTCTCTCTTATACTGCATTCAGATTCCATGCCCCAGGCTAGAGGAAGTACACACACCCATAATCCCAGCAATACTAAGATCTATAATCTCAGTGGATTACCCATAATCCCAGTGTATCATGAGTTAATCTCAAACTCTAGAAGTTCCTGCCCCATGACTGCCTGAGGCTTTGGGGGAATAACGACACAAACCATAATGGAAGATCACTATGAGTCTGAACTGCATAGTCAGACTTAGTATTAAATAAACAAGCCAGGTGTGGTGGCGCATGCCTGTAATCCCAGCACTCAGGAGGCTAGGCAGGAGGACTGGTGTGAGTTCGAGACCAGCCTGGGCTACAAAAGTGAGCTCAAGGCCAGCATGAACTGCATAGCAAGACCCTGTCTCAGAAAGACAAACAAACAAACAAACAACAAATAAATAAATAAATAAATTTTTTTAATATGCTGGAAGCCACCCTGTGACAGTTCTTGGCAGGAATTTGGGAATCCTTGGTAGTTCTAGTCTAGGTTTTATTTTAGCCTGAGAAAATAAAACATTTGAAATAAACTTGTGTGGCTTAACTAAAAGATGTGCTTCTGAAGAACAAATGCTAGTTCACTAAGCTTTACATCAGTGACCTCAGCCTCACACTGGCCCACACTGACATTGTATCCATCCCTCTCTTCCACTCCTACTTTACGCTTAAATTATCAAAAAACACACACCTTTGCATGGGCAAGAGATGAGGGACAAGGGACATCCTTTGGCTGTAGACACATTCCACATAAGACACTGCACTAGAGGAACCATACCAAGGTGACACATCTCACTCATTTGGTCCACCTGAACATTGACACTGAGTGCTGCTCCTGAACAACAGCTCTATTCACTGATGCCCCATGACAAAACTTGAACTATTGCTTGATGCTGACGAGACTGCAGCAAATGGCACACTGATTTACTTGGACACAATTCTCAGTACTTTCCTGTGTCTTTATGTGAAATGAGCAAAAATTAGTAATATAAAAATAGGGTTGTAAGAACTTCATTCTGGTTAACTGTGTGCTAAACAAATCTTAAGAATTTAAGAATATTAACAAAAAATTATAATGTGGGACTGAATAATTTGCTACTGCTGCTAAGGCTAAAATGGTCATATTGAAATGGTAAATTGTACAATGGACTGGCCAAAAGCTCAGTAGATTAAAGCCCCTGCTTAGGCAGACACAAACATCTGGGTTTGATCCCTGGCATGCTGTGCTCCCCTTCCCATAAGGCCGGGCTGAGATGGTGATTGAGATTGGATGTGGTGGCACACACCTGTAATCCCAGAACTTGGCAGGCTGAAAACAGGAGGCTTGTTACAAGTCTTATCTGTGTAGTGAGACCTTGTAGACCCTGTACTAAATTAAAAAACAAAAATTTCACTTGCTTAGTTGTGTGAATGCTTTATTTAGAGGACAGTGAAAGCATGTGCCATGTATGGCAGGGGCCACAGACTCAAATGAACACTGTGAAAAGTTGCTGAACTGAGGACATTGCTCAGCAGCACAAACTCCTGCCTTGCCGCACAAGGTCCTGAATTAGATCCCTGATAAGAAAAATGAAAGGAGTTGCCCATGCCTGGTAACTAGATCATGCCACAGCTATACCATGAAGTGTTTCATTTTTTTACTTCATATGAAATTTAAAAGGCAGAAAATTACTGAGGCAGCCTTGCTGAATTTAAGTAGAAGACAGGAGAAATACAACGTATGATAGCTTGCCTAATATAAGAGCAGCTCTTCAAAGATCTCTGCATCATGTGTCACTCACATGTTGGAAGACATAGCCTGCTATAACTTCTATAACATGATATCTTTGAGGTTTTTACATATCACCCATCATGAAGAGACTAAAATACTCAGAACCAATGAGATAGTTGCCAGTGTCATATTATGCCACTGCGGTGACTAAGTTCAGTGTGGAGAATAACACATATCTAACTTGATGGAATGGGGGATAAAGATTGAATGTTTAGAAAAGAATGCACTGAAGCACATAAAAAAGGAAGGAAAGGGGCAAAGGAGATAGATTAGTAGAATAAGTGCTTGCCTGGCAGCATAAGATCCTGAGTTCAATCCCTGATACCACCAAAAAAAAAAAAAAAAAATCATTATTCTCAGAAAGAAGGAAAGAAAGAAAGAAAGAGGAACGAAGGAAGGAAGAATTTCATGAAGAAGGGAAAACATCTTTGGGTAAAAGAGAAAATGTGCCAAAGGCAGGAGATTCTTGATTCATCTAAATCATAAGGATCCAAAAGATTTTAAAAACATATGAACAGTAGAATAGAATATGTAAAAAAACACAAATGGGATTTGGAAAGATTTATACATTTACAAATAAACAGAACAGGGAAAGAAATTCCAGATGCTTGAATAGCCCAAAAGGTTTTAGAGTTAAAATGTAACAAAAAGCATTCTTTCACTACAATTGGGCAGCACAAGAAACACGGGCACCAGTATGGTCACAAACCACAGCTTGCAGCATGATGCAGTGTCAGACTTCAAGCTCTTATAATGAACTCAAGCATGTAGTGCTTAGAGACTTCTCTCAAAAAATGGAGGAGAGGTCAGTAAGCAAAAGAAAGGAGAAACACGGGACAGTGTGTGAGGTACAAGACCTCCCAAGGTCCTCCAGGATGCTGATGCCTGTATTGGTCCTTAGTGCCAAGGTGATTAAGGAGGGTGGCCTTTAAGCCCTCAAAGCAGAAAGGACCCAGAAAGAGAAAAAGAGCAGAACAGTGACCCTCTCACACACTACAGCCCACATTGGGCACACTCATAGTGGGGAGAAACACTTGGAAGTCATAAGTGGGCAAGTACAGGAGGCAGCTGTGAAAATGTTGTAAACTCCAGTCGAGTATGACATCCTCCATAGGCTACCAAGACAGGATGATGTAAAAATCAAGATTAATGAAATGTTAACAAGGCACAGTAGAGGCAGCAGTAGTATAGAAGGACTTGGAACCTGATGTCCCACATGGAGCCATCAGGGCACAGCTGGAAACCCAAAAGGTCCTCAAGACAGTGGAATTGCAGGCCATACTGCATGATACTAGGGCTGGAGAAAATTTTCATTATGATATAAGAACACAGAGAGCCTCAGAAGAGAAAGGCCAGGATCTGAGACAAAGAAAATAAGCACAAATGTTGAGGATGATCTAACGGCCTCAGTGGCAGGTTAAAGGGCAGACTGGGGTGACATCAGCTCCCAGGTCCAGGCCATAGTGGCCAGAACAGGTCCACAGTAGGTGTTGCAGTTTCCCTCAGGGCTTCACAAGGAGCAGTGCAGGCCCAGCAGGGGCAGTTTAGGCCCTGGATCCTTAACTCATGCCCTGGTCTCTGCAAGTCAGGGAGGAAAGTCCAGGTGGCCAGAGTCATGGAGCAAGTGTGCCAGCTGGCAGGCAGAAGAAGCCTGGGCCAGTGCCTTCTCTTGGGAAAACTTTTAGAAGGGCTTGGTTTTGGTCCATAATCTGGTCCCAGGCTTTGCCCCACCTTCCAGGTCCACTCACCCCTGAGACCTGCTGCCCTGGATACCGAGTTTTCCAAGCCTCTTGGTCTAGAGCAGCTGTCAGCTTAGGCAGGGTGGTGGCTCTCTGGATGTTGCTTGGCCCCCTATGCTGGGCAGCATTATGCAATGTGACCCCGTTGGACCTTGCACCCCAGTATCTGGCTGCTACTCTCTTTCTAAAATATATGATCACCATATTAACACTGTATAATGTGTGCAAAGGAGTCATGGGGAAAGCAAAGCCAGCATTGTCAAAAGGGCTCAGAGGAAAGAATGTCTTTGACTGAGTCGTAACATGAAAGACAAATACAGTCAACAATGGTAAAAGAATGCAATGCCAAGATTCAGTGAACACTTTTCAGTGATAACTCTCAAGTGGTCTTGCCACTCCCATCAAAAGGGATTCCTAGGGCCAGCCTGACAGCTACTTGCACTAAAGCGCCTGCTTAGGCAGAGTGCAGTGGCCGGTTCGATCCCCAGCGTGCTGTGCTGGCCCCACGCAGGAGTGCACGAAGATGACAATTGAGACTGGGCGTGGCGATGCGCACCTGTTATCCTAGCACTTTAGGAGGCTGAAAATAGGAGAATCACTACAAGTCTGATCTATGTAATGAGACCCTGTAGATCCCATATACCCTTGTCCTAAATGGAAAAAAAAAAAAAATAGAAAGTCAATCGGGAGATAGCTCAGCATGCTAAGCACCTACTTAGGCTAGTACAGGGACCTGGTTCTATTCAAAGCGCCACATGATGCTCTGGCCTCAACCATGGTCACCCTGGTGACACATGCCTGTAATCTCAGTGCTGGGGAGGCTGAGACAGCAGGACCAATACAACTCTTGAGTTGTGTAGTAAGAACCTGTACCAAATACATTTTTTTTAAATCCCATTGTAGAATATTAGATTCAAAAGGAAATCCCACCATGTGTTGTATAGAAGAGATACAGACAATCCACAAACAACATAGACCTGGAACAGGAGCCTGAAAGCTAGCAAGAGTAGTTACCTATTATCCACGAAGGATGGACTTCAACCCCAAACCAATCAAAACACAAAGTAGGTCACTGTATTCAGAAAAGGGAACAATTCAGCAGAAAGTGATCACAACTGTAAATGTATATGCCTGAATCTAATTTCAGAAGACACATATCACTGGTCATAGAAGGTCAGTAAACATCAGTACTATCATAATGGAGGACTTTCATACCCCATTCTCACCACTAGAAAGGTCACCTTGATAAAGTAGTAGAGTAAAACCATACTATTAAGCAAATGAACTTATCAGTATCTATTGTATGTTTCATTTAACAACAACAGAATACTCTTTGCTCAGTAACACAGAACTTTAAAACAGACCAGGTCAAGGGGCTGGGGAGATAGCTCAGTAGAATAAGTGTTTTCCTGGCAAGCACAAGGGCCTGAGTTCAATTCCCGCTTCTGTAAATAAATATATAAAATAAAGTAGGTCTTAAACCATAAAATATGCCTTAGGAGATGTAAGAGATTTGAAAGAAACTAGAAATCAGCAGCAAATACAAGTACCTGCAATATTTGAACTGGCGTAAGTATGAAAAAGTCTTTTAAAGACTTCTCCAAATACAGCTTCTCTAACAGCAATGGAACACCCATCTCTGACAAAAAAAAAGGAGGATATAAATGAAGGATCAGTTTGTAGAGATAGATAGATAGATAGATAGATAGATAGATAGATAGATAGATAGATAGATAGATAGATTAGTTAGGATAGATATATAGCTACTTCCTCTTAGTTCAAAGAGAAGAAATATTTGTACTAGTAGTGTTTAGACAAGATATCATGCCTGCATCTTGTACTCTAAACAACTACTATGAAGGCAACAATATGCAATGTATTAATTATTGTATCTGTTCTACTAACCTGTTATGAAACTGTTCATTTAAAAAAAAAGAAGGAAGGGAGGGAGGGGTGGGAGGGAGAGAAGAAGGGAAGAAGAGGACTTAGGTTATAGTTCATTGCAAAGTCTGTGTGTTCAATCCTCAATACATTGAAGGAAAAAATAATAATAATAATTAAATAATTAAACAATTCCCCCAAACTGGATAATAAAGAAAAGACTGATCAATCCAATTAGAAAATGAAAAAGAAAATATTACAATGGATCACCAAAATCCTGTGTGTTATAAGAAATTACATGAAAAACATATCCCAGTAGATTGCAGAACCTGGATGAAATTCATAAATTCCTAGAAATATGGATAACAAAACTGCACCAAAAGCTGGGGATTTAGGTCAGTGGTACAAGTGCCTGCTGGCAAGGTCCTCAGTTTGATTCACAGTACAAGAAAAAAAAAAAAAAACTGAATCAAGAAAACCCACATGTGCTGCATGTATGTAACTCCAGCACAGGGGAGGCTGAGGCAAGAGGATCCCTGAGAGCTTGAGGCCAACCTAAGGAACACAGTGAGCTTGAAGTCAGTCTAAACTACATAACAAGTTCCTGTATATATATAAAAAAAAAAAAAGCAACAAAAACCTGAACCCAGAAGAGATAGGAATCCTGAATAGATTCAAAACAGGCAATGAAATGGGGGCTGTAATAAAATTTCCACCAACTAAGAAAAGTCTAGGATTTTAAGTTTTCCCCACAGAATTTACCAAGACTGGAGAATATTTAATGCTTTTTCTTGTCCTGATTTTAGAGGGAAAGTTTTGTTTTTCCCAATTTAATTTGATATTAGCAGTAGGTTTATCATAAATGGCTCTTATCAGATAGAAATAAAATCCTTCTGTACCTATTTTCTTTAGAGCTCTCATCATGAATAAATGGTGTGTTTTGTCAAAGGATTTTCCTGCATTTGTTGAAACACTCATGTGATTTTCTTCTGGTTGTGCGTTGCATCACATTTATTGATTTCAATATGTGAAATACTGCATTCTTGGAATAAAGTTTACTTAGTCATGGAATATAGTCTTCTTAATTGTTACACTCTGTTTCCCAGTATCTTGATGAGGATTTTCACATTTATGTTCATGAAAGAGATTGGCCCATAATTTTCTTTTTCAGTTGATTCCTTGTCTGGTCTCAAATCAAGGTAATGTTAGCTTCCAGACTTACTTTCAAAGTGCTCACTGACTTTTAATTTCATTACTTTGAGAAGTATTGGCAATACAGCTTACTCACAGATTTTGTAGAACTGAGTGATGAGTCCATCAGGTACTGGGCTTTTAATTGGTGGGATTTTAATTACTACCTCAGCCACTTGTTATTACTTAGCATTTTCATACCTTCCCAATTCTATTTTGCAACTCATATGTATCAAGCAATCTGTCCATTCTTCTGTATTCTCCAATTTTTTGGAGTGTATAGGTCTTGAAAGTAGTTTCTAATAAACTAGATTGTGGCAGTATTTGTTGTGATTTTGCCCTTTCTGTTTCTTATACACTCACTATGGGACTTTTCTTTCTCTTTGGTAAGATTGGCTAAGGGTACACATATTTTTCTGATCCTTTGTAGAGCCAGGTCTTTTTTTCACTGATTTTTATTAAGATGCCATAAAACTCAGAGTGGGGGCTCTTATATTTTCTAAAATAATCTAGTATGAGTTTAAGAGAAAGAAATAGGGCATGGGGGCCTCTGATTTTTTCTTCTATTGATAAATTACCTACTAGAATGCTTCTGTACTTAGTACTTTTTTAAATTTTTTTTTCTTGTTTCAGAACTTTTGTTTGTTTATTTATTTATTTTTATGGCCGGCTCAGCCTGCCCTGAGGGCAGGTCTGGCGCAGCATGTGGTGCCGGGGATTGAACCGTGGTCCCTGCAGCTGCCCAAGCTTTCCTAAGCAGGCGCTTTAGACCACTGAGCCATCCTGCCGGGCCCCTGTACTTAGTACTTTTAAAGCATATTTAAATTATTGATTACATCTGTTTTAAACTTTTTGATTAATTTCTGTTTTTCTTCATCTCCCTCCTCCTCTTCCTCCTTGTGGAGATGGTTTCACTATACAACTCAACCTGGCCTTCACCTCACTTTGTAGCGCAGGCTGGCCCTGAACTTAAAGTGATCCTCCTGCCTCAGCCTCCTCAGTGCTGGAATTACAGCTGTGTGCCACCACATGCA
Source organism: Myocastor coypus (assembly GCA_004027025.1). Lineage (NCBI taxonomy): Eukaryota > Metazoa > Chordata > Mammalia > Rodentia > Myocastoridae > Myocastor > Myocastor coypus. The sequence goes on along the minus strand of PVJA010019665.1, from coordinate 28,327 downwards.
ACATACAACACTCAGCCTGCCTGCCTGCCTGCCTGCCTCCCTCCCTCTCTTTCCCTCCCTCCCTCCCTCCCTCTTTTTCTTCCTTCCCTCCTTCCTTCCTTTTCTTTTTCTTTTTTTTTTACTTGGGGTTTCTTTTCTTTTTAGTATATTAAAGTAATAATTTGTTTCATTATTTCTTACTTTTCCATTTTGAAAAAAAATATTAGCACATAAATTTTCCTCTGGAATTGAGTTAAATGTATCATATAAAGTCTGTGTGTGTTGTATATTCATTGTCACATTTTTAAAATGCATATTTTCCTTTCATGTGCCCTCTTATCATTTAAATTAAGATTTTGTAAGTTCCGTGAAGGACCTTTACATTTTTATTGGTAAAATCAATTTTTCTTTCAACAAATCAGACCCATAAGTGTTAATTTCACTTTGTTTCTCTCATATAATAACCTAAAAGAATAAATAAAATCTGAAAGGAACAGTAGATATAGTAAAAGGGAAAGAAACTGAGCAAAAGGATTAAATGATTGGGATGAGGGAAAATAGAAAAGAAAGGAAAAAATGAAGGGGAAAAATATGTACATGTACAGGATAGTTAAGATGGTTGTACTACTAATTTATATCATTTTTTGAAGGTAGACATTAATGTTTGAAATATTTACATTGACCAATTTTACAAGCTTATATCTGTTAGTCTGAGTAATTACACTGAATACAGCAATGTACAATATAAACACCACTATTGAATACCTATCTTGTTACAAAGTTGCATACCATTTCTATTGTCTTATCTGTTATTTTTCTTTTCTCTTTAAAATAAAAAAATCAGGAGACATTAATTTTTAAGTAAATTCTTCAAGCTGGGTGTGGTGGTACTCACCTATAATTTAGCCAGGGAGGCTAAAAGCAAGAGGATCACTATGATTCTGAGCTGAATAGAGAGACCCTGCAACAATCAAATAGAGAGAGAGAGAGAGAGAGAGAGGAGAGAGAGTACTACAAATAAGCTTCTGTTGACTTAAACTTGAAAATAAAGATAAAAAGCATACATGCCTAGGAAAATAAAATAAAATAAAATAAAAAATTAATAACCAACTTCAAAAACGTTTATCTTTCATACTGATCCAAGTTAATACAGGCCCCAAAAAGGTCAAATTTTTGCAGCATTTGTTCTATAGGCTACTGCCCTATACTCCCTCTGCTTTAATTTTAGATGTCCATTTGTGCACTGAGAAATGCTCACCATGAGGCCTTTTGTTTATGGCATAGGGGGAATTTGGAAGATCTTTTACTAACAATCTAGCAGAGTCTGAGAGATTCAGTGGCCCTAGCTTGAGTACAGGGCAAGGTTGTGAGTATCCTAATGTTATGGTTCTTTTTCCTTTTAGTTTTTTCTTTTACCACATAATAATGGAGGAAAAAATGTCTCCCTATGTTTTCCTCACATAGAATTATACATTCAGAATGCTCACTTCAGTCATATGCTTTGAAATAATACTTGCCTTTTAAAATTAATGTCTGACTCTTTAAATCTTGCACTAGGCCAACTGATCCTTTAAGTGTAGGATAATTTGCAGTCTTTCAGGAGTCAGTAATCTGTTTATCCTTGTTCTTAATGGGTTAGGGGATTTAGACTAAAATAGTTTTTAGGGCTACTGTTTCTCTACTCTAAGTCCTTCACAGTGTCTTTCAACTTGCACTGAGCCTGTAAACATAACATTTAGGTATGATCTTTTATATCTTATTAATCATAGTAACTTTGGAGTTCTGAATCTCCAAGTAATATAGGGGGTATCATTTTGTAAAAATAAAATTAGGTATGAAACCATTTGTCAATTTTTAAAAAGAGAAGAGAAAAACATTTGATAAGACATTAGTAACAATACACAATTTCCAAACAAAATTAAAAACTTAGATATAGGTATTCAACAACGGTTGTTATGCTGTACAGTGTTGTCATCAGTGTATCACAAGATAGAAGCATGCAAAATTGGTCAAAGAAATAACTAAAGCATTAACTGCTACCTTAAAAAAAAATAGACTTCTCTTTTCTGGCTGGAACTATGGAGAGTATCAAAGAGAAGAAAGAGAAGGTTCTTGCTGTGCCAGAAACCCTTAAGAAAAACTGAAGACATTTCAAAGAGCTGAAGGTAAATCACCTGAGAAAGATGCTTCCTGAGAAGATGTTTCGCAAGGAAGGGAGGAAGCTCAGCTATGAAAAAGCCAGGCACCACCATAAGGCATACAGACAGATGCACAGAACTGATATCCAAATGGCTAGCACGGCGAGAAAAGGATGAACTAAGATATCTACCCTGGCGATTTTATGATTTGGTCAGTCAATAAAACGTCTGCTCCCAAAGTGAAAAAACAAAACAATAGAAATTAGTAGTACAATCAGCTAAGCTACCCTGTGTATATACTTACATTATTTTTCCCCTTCTATTTTTCCTATTCTTGCTCCACTTCCTCATCTCAATTGTTTATTGCTCTTGTTCAGTTTCTTTTCTCTTTATTATGTTTATTGTGCTTGTCAGATTTTATGTATTCTCTTAAGTTCTTACACTAGGGAGACAATATGATGTTTACAAATGTGGTCTGATTTATTTCACTTATGAGTACAGCCTCTAGTTTCATCCATTTACCTATAAAAGCCTCAAGTTTAATCTTTCCTCTTAGCTGAGCAATACTCTACTGTATAAGAATACCACATCCATTGCTTAGTGGATCAGCATTTGGGTTGTTTACAAGATTTAGCTATAACAAATTACGCTGCTATAAACATGGGTGCATGTATATCTCTGTGGTATGATGTTTTCAATTCTTGTGGCAAAATATCCAGCAGGGGAATAGCCAGGTTGAATAGGACTTTAAATTCTAGTGTTTTAAGGAATCTCTATACTGATTTCCATAGAGGTGGGGGGAGTCTAGACTCCTACCAGTAGTGGAGAAGGCTTCCTTTTACCCCACATCCTCCCCAGCATTTGTTATTAATTGATTTACTTACTTTTTATTTTTTTGATTTCTTCATAATAGCCATTTTTTCTAGGGTGAGATGGAATCTCAGTGTTGCTTTAATTTGCGTTTCTCCAGTGATCACTGCTATTGAACATTCTTTCATGTACTTATTTGCCATTTATATTTCTTTCTCTGAGAAGTGAATATTCATCTCAGATGCCCATTTTTTGGATTGGGTCATTGAATTTTGGGGACCTGATTTTTTTTTTAAGTTCTTTATATATTCTAGATAGAAGTCCTTTATCTGAGTAACTACTGGTTAAGATTTTTCCCAATTTTGGATTTTTCATTCAATTCTGTTGGTGATATTAAGTAGCGATTTCAAATTTACCCATGTAACCACATTAGTATGCATCACAATTAGACTTGGGCAATGACAAGTTTAGTGGGAGCACAGCTTGCTAAAAACTGGTGTTCTTCTCAGCAGCAACACTCGTGCTCTTGCAAGTGAGCCAGAACGTTCACTTGGCTGTTTGTTTCCCTTTTGGTGCTAAAGCCTTGAACCCAGACCTTATGCTTTCTAGGCAAGTGCTCTATCATCAAAATAAATCCCCGACTCCAAGCCAGGGCATTTATGTGTACCATAATGAGCTCATGGAAAGACAACAGATAGAACCAAAGCCTTGTGTTGTTTGCCATGCCTCTGATAAGTTTTAACTTAGAATTGGCATAGTCCTGCTCTTAAGGGATAGCCCCTTAGTGCCTCTATTAGGTGTCCAGAAAGAGTTCTGCATTCCTTCTGCCCATAATTCAAATCTACTACCTTGTGTATTCTCTAGTACTTGTACATAACAGACATTTTTGACCTATTACTTTGTATTTTCTTATACCGCCAAGCTCAAGGTACCATCATGGCCAGTTCTCTATACCCACTTTGGTATAGAGTATTACATGCAGCAGTATGGCAGGGGACATTACTCTATATCAATACAGTTACTATGTCACAGAAACAAAGGCTGAGTTCACATGATGCGAACTTGGATCCCATCATTTGAAATATTGTTAGATTGTGTTTGCCTTTGCCTGTACATTATTTTGCTCTTCCAATATCTTGATATCTTTGATTCTGATTAGAGACTTAAGTTTCTTAGTATAATTTGAATTTTTACCTAATAATTTTTATAATTCATTCATACTGATGTACATAGTAGTTAATATTTGACAATTGATATTCTCATACTTATTATACTTACGCATTTCCCATTTTCAATTATTTTCTGTGTTATGTGTTGCACTTTCAAATAATAGTACATTAAACAAAACCAAGGAGCTGTTGGGAAGCCAGTCTGATGAGGAAAATAACAAAAACATTTTACATAGCTTCTGAAAGGAAATGTATTTTGTATGATATTAATAATAATAGATGGAATTTCATAAAAGATCCAGATATTGTGAGTACTGTGAGGTTAATGAGGTCAAGAATTCATGAAATAGGGGCTGTGGAGATAGCTCCATGGCACAAGTGCCTGCCTGGCAAATGCAAGGTTGTGAGTTTGAACTCCAATCCTGCAAGAAAAAAAAAAAAAAAGAATTCATAAAATGTGGCACATGCTTGTAATCCCAGCACTTGGGAGGCTGAGGCAGGAGGATCGATGCGAGTTTGAGACCAGCCTGGGCTACAAAAGTGAGCTCAAGGCCAGCCTGAACTGCATAGTGAGACCCTGTCTCAAAAAGACAAAAAATAATAATAATATTAAAATAAAAAATAAAAATAAATTGCCCAGACTGGATATGGTTTACGTTGAAATAAGGTTGGTCCTGGCCAGATAAAGCACAATAATGTTAGATAACAACTCTCTAATCCTAAAGTGAACATACACACTTGTCCAATAAAGTGGAAGGAGTACCATGTCACACAGCACTGTCAGGCAGAGGCAAACACACTCTAACAATATTTCAAATGATGGGATCCAAGTTCACATGATGTGAATTCAGTCTTTGTTTCTAAGACAGAGTAAATGTATCGGTATAGATTAATGTCCCCTGCCATGCTGCTGCATGTAGTACTTTATACTAGAAGGTCCTGGAAGACTTCTGAGGTTATCACCACACCAGCAGTACTAATGTCAAGCCAAAGGTCGACCTGTGCTATTGCATGAGATAAGCTGGTAATAACATGTTGGCATATTAGTGTGACACGAGGAATATTTACTTATTGGTAGTGGACTTGTCTACACTGAAGGTAAGCACAAGTATCTGAGGATGCCCACATGCAGCTGATTATCTGATAGGACCAGTGACATTTTCAAACCTGGCTCGGTTAATGGCTTCCTCAGTGGTCCCACAATCACACTATCACGTGACTTCATTTTTCTTTTCTACATCACTATGTATTTTTGTAAACTCTTTATTGGATGAATGCAACTTTTAGAATTTCCATTTCAAGAAAAAGTGCTGTGTCACTTATTAGATAGCTTCATAGAGAATACTGAGTATTTTCAAAAAAAAAAAAAAATCAGGGAGCAAACCAGTGAATGAAAAACAATTAAGCAACCGTGATGTTTGTGGCAATGACTTGAAATTCTAGGATGCTTCAATGATAGAGACATAATGTAAGGAAACTGACGTTAACCTTTATTTTTAATTATAATGATACAGCAGAACTAATTTTTCTTTCCTATTTTGCTGCAGATTAAATGCTAGAACAAGTTGCTGTACTTCAAGAAAGAGAGGTACTATACCATTTTGAAATTCCTTGTATATTTTGTGTTTAGTCATGTCAAATCTTCAATGTCTGTGAATTCATTATTTCAGACATTCAAAGAAGATTATTTTTATAACAGATTTATTTTTCCCAATGGGTGCTCTTTTTCACGAAGAAAACTACATTTTATTTTAGAACAATTCAAATCATATGTTTTTTTGTAATACATGTATGACAGTTTCATTAGCCAGGCATTAAGCCAAATGTCTACTGCACATTTACTGCTCTTCACTCACAGTGCAGTAGATAAAACTGTACAGAATAAGCCTGGCTGTGGAAATCTGTTTGTTGAGAGGGTACTTTTCTGGATCAATGATGAGAACAACTGTCTGAGGATGCTGAAGGACTCACTGCAGATGGCAATCTGAGGTCCAGATTGGTGGCCCTAATAGGACAAACAAGACTCTCCAAGGCTAGCTATAGTTGGGGACCACTCAGTGACACCATTAAGACCACTGTGTGTAGGCTTTTTCTTTCTTTCATTACAAGTAATAACATCTTATGAGAAAATATACCCCTTTAATATGCTTGGTAATTCAAGACTTGCCTCATCTTTTACTTTGAGCAGAAAATTATAGACACTTGTACATGAGGAGCAATGTTTTGGTTAATATGTGAAGAAAGTCTGAAGTTAAATTTTAAAAGGGGCAAGTAACTGTGATGTGCACCAGAAGTCTTATTAGCCTTGATAAAAGAAGGGAACCTGTCTACCTATATTAAATAATGATGAAATCCATTTAAGTGCTTTGTTGTAATCCCTATGTAAAGTTCTGTCTTTGCTTTTCTTTTTGCATGTTTCACTGAGACAGAGGGGGTGGAATTTGGAGCTACCACTCTTCAGAGACAGGGGTAAGCAACTAACCCAGCATGCTTTCAAATTTATGTCACGCTCTGTGACCCAGGCTCTGAGGTTTCCATTTATCTTCTCAGAGTTATTTGAGGGTACTGCTGCTATGTTCTTTTTCTCTGTGAGACTCTCACCAAGGTCACTGAAATCATTTAATCTCTATCATTGTTTCTTGCACTTTAACTCTTTCTTGATTTTATGGAAAATGGAGAATTTAAAAGAATTGTTTGAGCAATTTCATGCTGAATCAAAAAATTGCTATGATGATATCCAGGAGTGCCAAAATTGAGTTTTCCTCATTTGTTTAATTATTGCAGATTCAGAATAGAGAATCCACAAGGTCTTCATGGTCACACTGTATTTCTACTTCTAGTTTAATCATTAAGTACTGACTTGAGAGGGCTGGTCTGATAGCTCAGTGGACTAAAGCACCTGCTTAGGCAGATGCAAGGATGGCCGTCTGATCCCTGAGGTGCTGTGCTGGCCTTGCCTCTGAGGTGCGCTGAGAGACTGGGCATGGCGGAATACACCTAATCTTAGCTACTTTTTTTTTTTTTAAATATGTATTTTTATTACTTTTTACAATAGTGTGACACGAGGAATACTTGTGCTCCTCAGATACTTGTGCTTACCTTCAGTGTAGAGAAGTCCACTGCCAATGTTAATGCATTACATAATGTGGCCTTCATCATAGTTTTTCAGGGTACAAGATGTAGATATGATTTCTTGTCTACACATCCTTAGCATAGATCTTTCTTTTCATTGCTGTAAACAGGAGAATCACTAAAAGTCTGATCTATGTAGTGAGATCACCCTAAATACCCTGTAGACCCTGCCCTAAATACAGAAAAAAAATTCATTGACTTAATGCAGTTTCTAATTTTTGCCACAGGCAATTATACAGAAAATTCTGTTCTGCTTTTGGTACTGGGGAGCCAGTCGCAGATACAAAACATCTAGATGGTTTCCGGAGTGCTCTGACATATCTTTGTCTACATTTTGATTATTTGATGTGTTTGGCTGTGTAGACTTATTACTTATTAAGCTGTACAATTACACTGCATAGTCAGTATTCATACTTCAGTTGAAAGTACAATATACCATGCAGGGAATCCAAACACTGGTTAAGACAGTTTTTAACAATACTGTCCACTACATTATGTTATTTGCTTCATAATAATCAATTTCCTCACAATAGTCGGACTGTGTTATCTAACACAAGCATATTCAGAAAGCTGTGTTATGAAGTATTTTTTACTTCAACATATGAATCCATTTTCCCATACATGTGCCTAAATTCTTCTACCTAGATGTTTTATGTTTTATTTGAATCAGTTTGATTGTTTTCTTACTGCATGGAGAGATGTCACTGATAGGTCTTACAACAATAGAAACTCACACACACATTGCACAGTGGAAAAACTCCACTAATTTTGCTGAAATGAGTTAAAACATAAAACCAGTCAGAATGATAACTGCATGGACTGGCAGGTGTTTCGTCTTTTGAGTTCCTGATACAAAAAGATACATTCAATTTTAGTATTTCAATTTTTTAAAAATTTTATTACTTTTAATAAGAAATAACAATATGATACTTTCAAAACGCATTAGAAGTACATTTGCAATAATTGACAAATTGCGTATTGTTGTCCTCATAGTAGTTATACAGATCACAAGGTATAGACATGATAAATTTTCTGATAGATATTGGTAAGGAAAGAATAAATTTCTCTTTGAACTGAGAGGAAGTAGTTGTATACATAGTCCAGTGTTCCTTATTTGTATTGTAGGTCTGTTTTATTTCACTTATATGTTCAATATACATCCATTTACATATGAAGTCTTCCAGCTTATTCTTTACAGCTGAGTAATATTCCATTGTATAAAAATATCACATCTTTTTGAACCATTCTTCAAATGATGGGCATTTCGGTTGTTTCCAAGATTTGGCTATTACAAATTGGGCTGCTATAAATATAGGTGCACAGATATTGCTATGGTATGATGTTTTCAGTTCTTCTGGAAAAATTCCCAGTAGAGGTATAACTACATTGAATGGGATTTCCAGTTCCAGTTTTTTAAGGAGTCTCCACACTGTTTGCCATAATAGTTACACCAATCTGCATTCCCACCAGCAGTGGAGAAGTGTTCCTTTTTCCCCACAGACTCTCCAACATTTGCTGTTGGTTCATTTCTCTATGATAGCCATTCTTTGTGCAGCGAGATGGTATCTAAGTGTTGTTTTAATTTGCATTTCATTGATGGCTAGCTTTGCAGAGCATTTGTTCATGTATTTATAGGCTTCCTGAATTTCTTTCTTTGAGAAGTGTGTGTTCATGTCAGATGCCCATTTCTGGATTGGGTTCTTGAACTTTGGGCCCTAATGGTTTTTAGTTCTTTATAAATTCTAGATAAAAGACCTTTGTCTATATACTTATTAGTTAAAATCTTTTTTCAAATTTGTGGGTTGTCTTTTCACTCTGTTGGTAATTTCTTTTGATGTGCAAAATCTTCTTAGGTGGAGGAGGTCACATTTTTTGATGTTTTCAAGAGTTATATGTGCATTTTGATTTTTGTCCATGATCTATTTGCTTACTCTGATGTCAAGATTTCCTCCCATTTTCTCTTCCAGGAGATTTAATGTTCTCTTTTAATACTTAGATCTTTAATTCATTTTGACTTTAGTTTAGTGCCTGGTGATAGACTTGGTCAAGTTTTAGTTTTCAACGTGTAGAGATCCAGTTTTTCCAGCACCATTTGTTGAAGAGGCTATCTTTCTTTCAGTTAGCATGTTTGGCCCCTTTGTCAAAGATAAGTTGGCTGAGTGGGCTTGTATCGGCTTCTGCATCCTCTAATCTATTCCACTGATCCTCAGGTCAATTTTTTTTTGCCAGTAGCATGCTAATTTTATTACTGTTATAGTATAACTTTAGGTCCAGAACTGCAATGCCTCCTGCCTTACCTTTGTTGCCCATAATTGTCTTTGCAATATTCAGTCTTTTTTCGTTCCAAATAAATTTTAGGAGTGATTTCTCTAGGTCTGTGAAGTATGTTGATGGTATTTTTATAGGAATTGCATTAAATCTGTATAACAGTTTAGGGAGTATGGCCATCTTCACAATGTTGGTTCTTCCTATCCAGAAGCAGGGAATATCTTTCCATTTTCTGAAATCTTCTAAGATCTCTTTTTTCAGAGTACAATAATTTTCACTGAAAAGGTCTTTTACTTCCTTAGGTTCATTCCTAAGTATTTAATTTTCTTTGATGCTATCATAAAAGGTACTATTCCTCTAATTTCTTTCTCAGTGTGTTTGTTATCTATGTAGATGAATGCTATTGACTTTTGTGTGTTGACTTTGTAACCTGCTATGCTACTGAATTTGTGTATTAATTCTAGTAGTTCTTGGTGGAGTTTTTTTGGGTCTTCCAAGTTGATTATCATGTCATCTGCAAATAGTGATCATTTTACTTCCTTACCTATTCTTATTCCTTTTATTTCTCTGTCTTGTCTAATGACTGTAGCTAATGATTCCATAACTATATTGAATAGGAGTGGTAATAGAGGACATCCTCTTCTTGTGTGAGATTTGATACTAAAATACTCTAGTTTTTCCCTATTTAGAATTATATTAGCTGTTAGATTGTTGTAGATGACTTTTATCAGGTTGAGGTAGAGGCCCTCTATTCCAGTTGTCCATAGGACTTTGAACATGAATGAGTGCTGAACTTTGTCAAATGCCTTTTATGCATCAATTGAGATCATGTGATTTTTGGCTTTGGTTCTATTGATATAATGTATTTCATTTATAGATTTGTGTATATTGAATTATCCTTGCATCCCAGGGATGAATCCTACCTGGTGATGGTGTATAATCTTCTTGATAATTTGTTGTATTCTGTTTGTAAAGATTTTATTAAGGATTTTTGCATTTATGTTTATGAGAGAAGTTGGCCTGTAGTTTTCTTTTTTAGTTTTTCTTTCTCTGGTTTTGGTATCAGTGTAATACTTGCCTCTAGGAATGATTTTGGAAGGATTGCTTCCTTTTCAAATTCACTGAAGAGTTTGAGGAGTGTTGGGATTACGTCTTCTATAAATTTCTTGTGGAACTTGGGGGTGAATCCATCAGGTCCTGGACTTTCTTTGTTGGTAGGCTTTTTATTACATTTTGTATTTCATTGGCTGTTATTGGGTTATTGAGAGTTTTTATATCTTCTTGATTCATTTTTGGTAATTTGTACCTTTCTAGGAATCTGTCCATTTCATCTATGTCTTCGATTCTGTGAGAGTAAAGATTCTCAAAGTAACTATATATGATCCTCTAAATCTGTGCTGGGTCTGTAGTAATTTCACCTTTTTCATTCCTTATTGTTTGAATTTGAGACCTTTCTTTCCTCTTTTTGATGAGGTTAGCTAGGGGCTTATCAATTTTATTTAATCTTCAAACATCCTGCTGTTTGATGAATTCTGTGTATTGTTTTCTTTGTCTCAATTGAATTAATTTCTGCTCTAATCTTTATATTTTCCTCCCATCTTTGACCTTTGGATTTCATTTGCTCTTTCATTTGTAGTCAGCTTAGGTGCTCCATTAGAGTATTTATTTGATCCCATTCTGTTTACTTAATGTGTGAGTTCAGAGCTGTAAATTTCCTTCAAGAACTGCTTTCTTTACATCCCATAAATTCTGGTAAGTTTTGTTTGAATTTTCATTAAATTCTAGATATTATTTAATTTCTCGTTTAATTTCATCTGTAACCCACTGGTTGTTGAGAAGAGTGTTGTTTAATTTCCATGTATTTCTGGAGTTCTTGTAGTTTCTATTGTCATTTATTTCGTTTCATTGCACTGTGATCAGATAATATGCACGGGAAAATTTCTGTTTTCTTGCATAGACTTAAGCATTACCTATGTACTAATATGTATTCTATTTTAGAAAATGTCCTATGTGCAGCTGAAAAAATGTGTATTGTGAAGTGGTTGGGTGGAATACTCTGTGTATGTCCACTAATTCTAGTTGTTCCAAGTTTTGGCTCAGTTCTGCTACTTCTTTGTTAATTTTTTGTCGCTTGACCAATCTTTTTTGGATAAGGGGGTGTTAAAGTCTCCTGTTAAGATTGTGATATTGGATATTAGATTTTTCATGTCCATTGAAGTTTGTTTTATATAACTTGCTGCTCCTATGTTGCGTGTATACATATTTATCAGTATTATCTTTTCGTCTTGAATTTTTCCCCTAACCAGTATGTAGTGGCCTTCTTTATTTCGTTTGATCAATCTTGGTTTGAAGTTTAGGCTGTCTGCAAACAAGATTGCTAACCCTGCCTTTTTTTTTGAGGTGCTAGAGCATGTAGTATTCTTTTCTATCCTTTAACTTTTAGCCTATGAGTTTATGAGTTAGGTGCATTTTTTGTATACAATATATTGTTGGACTTTGCTTCCCTATCCACTCTGCCAGTGTACTTCTTTTAATTGGAGAATTGAATCCATTTACATTAATGGTTATAATTGAAATGTATTGACTTATGATTGACATGACTTTTACTTACTACAGTTTACACCTTTTTCTCCTGTATTTAATTGAGTACCCTATTTGGCGGAATCTTTCTATTCTCATTTCTTGAGTTTGAGTTATTTTGGTCCCTCTCTAAAATATTTTTTAGTATACTGTGTAGGGTTGGCTTTGACATCATGAAATTCTTTAGTTGTTTCTTGTCATGGAGGTATTTCACTTCTCCCTCACACTTCAAAGAGAGTTTTGCTGGGTATAGCAGTCTAGGATGAAATTTCTTTTCATGGGGGGCTTGCAGCACTTTGATTCATGTTTTTCTTTACTTCATGGTTTGTGAGGAGAAATCTACCATTATTCTGATGGGTTTTCCTTTAAATGTAATCTGTTTCTTTTCTCTCGCAGCTTTTAGTATATTATTCTTCTGCTGAATTTCTGGGATCTTGACTATTGTACTTCTGGGTGTGTTTTTAGTTGGGTTGATGTTATTTGTGATTCTGTATGCTTCAGTTACCTGAATGTTGAATTGGTTTTCTCATATTTGGGAAGTTTTCCCCTATTACTTCTGCCCATATCCTTTTTATCTCATTTGTATTGACTCCTTCTTTCTTGTTGATTCCTATTAATCTCATGTTGTTCATTTTTGTATCATCTTGTAGATGTTTAATTATTTTTTCCTGCATCCTAGTTGTTTTTAAGAGATTCTTTCTTACCTTTTTACTAGCTGTGACTGTGTCTTCAAGATCTCAGACTCTATCTTCACTTTCTTTCATAAGGTTTTGCCAGTTTATGATTGAGATTTTATTTTCTTGTATATCTCTTTCAAACTGTTTCATATGATCTATTTCCTATATTGTTCAATAAGGGAATCTATTTTTTTTTCTATTCTCCTCTAATTTTCTATCAATGTCTTCTTTAGTAGTACTGAAGTCTCTCATTATAGTTATCACTTCTCTCTAGTTTAGAGATTATTTCTGCTGTTCTCTTCTCTACCTTTGGGTAGCTGTTCCCTTACTTTAGATGCTATTAATTTAGAGATATCTTTTTTAACTTCAGAGGTTATTTCTGCTCTGGTTTCCTCTATACATTTCTGCAGTTGTTTTTCCACTTCAGATTCTATTAATTGATGCATTTCTTTTTTATTGCAAATGTTATCTCTGATCTGAGTTGACTATTGTACTTCTGTGTGTGTTTTTAGTTGGGTTGATGTTATTTGTGATTCTGGTTTCTGCGCTTGTCTGTCTACCTTGGATGCTACTGATTCAGATGTTATCTCTGATCTGAGTTGACTATTGTACTTATGGGTGTGTTTTTAGTTGGGTTGATGTTATTTGTGATTCTGGTTTCTGTGCTTGTCTGTCTACCTTGGATGCTACTGATTCAGTTTTCATCTGCATGATTCCCATTTTCTTCCATGGTAGTGTCTCCCGTTTTTGTTGTGTGTGTGTGTGTGTGTGTGTGTGTGTGTGTGTGTGTGTGTGTGTTTTGTGTGGGGGGGGTGGACTTCAGACCTGAGAATGGATCTTGCTCTTTATCTTTATCATTTTTTTTATAGCAGTAATCTTTGCACTTTGGTGAACTTACACAGTTAGTGCCTATGGAAATTTTGGTCTGGATCCACCAAGCCTGTTCCCCTCCAGACATGCCTGGCTTCGAGTTGGAGCTCAGGTGCCTGGCTACCATGAGGGCCCATGGGTTGGGATGGTGGTGGGCCATGAGGGGACGAGGTGTGGCCATGTGGGGACTGTAGATGTAGTCGGGGTTCAGGCAGTTGTTCAGTTGGGGGATTAATGCGGGCTGCAAGGGTTCTTAACTAGCCATTGTGAGGCCTGGTCAGGAAGGTGGGTGGAATTAGAGCTCATGTAGTTGATGAGTCAGAGGATGGACCTGGGCTGAATCCACTGCATGGCCCAGTTGGGATGGCGGGCAGGGTCCAGGATGGAGTTCGGGGATGGCAGGTCAGGTCCATGCTTGCATTTCAATTTTAAATCCTATTTCTTTTTCTCTACTCTATTGTAGGATCAGAAAGTTTTAGCCATCAATTATAGCCATCGTTTTAGTTAAGAAACTGTAATGATACAGACTATGATTTATGACAAGCACACATGCAACCCTAGCACTTAACAGGCTGAAGAAGAAGGGTCACTGTCATTTCCAGCCCAACTTGTGCGATGTGAGTTCAAGGTCAGCCTGCACTATACAGTGAGACGCTGTCTCAAAACAAAAAGGTGATTTATGATAGATGTGTTTTTGAAATGTCTTCCATACTGTCCAGAGGTAAAATAATTATTTGCCATATCTCAAGAAATTTATTTTTTATACCAGTAAAATTACCCATCTAAAATTTTTTAGTATAACCATTTTATTTCATCACAAGGAGAGTATTAAATATATATGACCTTTTGGTAATGATAATATTGTACAATCTCCTGAAATTACACATGTCCTGAAGTCTCTGTAGTAAATACCACAGATATACAAGGGACCTTAACAGATATAAAGGGCACATTTTCTTCAGCCATTTCTGATTTCCAGGACAACAGCTGTTAAGCATACTTCACTATCGTAACACAGCATACACATGTCAGTACAAACCAATATTTATGCATTTATGCTTGTCTCTATGGAAATTACTTTGAAAAAGACTAATGCTTGAAAGTAAGGTGCAAGCACTTTTCTTTAGTGAGAGACAGCTGAATCACTACCCAAATAGTCAGGTCATTATTGTGTCAGCAATGTATTTGAATGTTAAGATAAATTTACATGCTTTGGAGTTAAAACATAAAATATGCTATTATTTAAGTTTTTGTTTTGTTTTGCTTTATATAGATTCTCACTTTGCAGTTCAGGCTGGCCTTGAAATTGTGGTCTCCACCTCCAACTCCCAAGAACAAGATATCTTCTGATATGTTTAACTATATTAAAATAAATTATAGTTAATATTGTTAAAGCTGGCAATGTTTTTAAAAGTATATGCCATGAGAGTAGCACTTAGCACTACCGGTCATGTCCACATTAACTCCCAGCTGCTTTCCTACTCCCAAGTGCAAAGCAAAGCTTGAATGCTAAGATTGTGAAATCCTGTAAGAGCTTTTTTCTGGGTAGATTCTTTAAATTATATCTTCAATTCCAATAATACTTATAAAACATAATTAATACATTAATAATTTAATTTTAATAGTCCAAGCAAAGAGCACAGTGAAATGAAAAATTTGATCAGAATGATAAAGCACCACTAACAAGAAGCTAGTCAAGGTAGCCTTCACAGTATGAACTTTGAAATATTTAGCAAGATAATTCTTTGAAATATTTTCCAAATTTTAACATTTTAATAGATTTTTTTAAAGTTCTACTGCTATATTTTATTTCCAAATAGTTTGAAGAGACTAATATGTAGTGTAATAGGAGATTTTTCACGTGTTTTTATCCTCAGTGCTAATAATACATGCTTGAGAATAAATAAGCACTACCATTATGGACTATTAGACAACATATACAACTACTTTCTCTTTGTACAATGAAAGGAAAGATCTGTACTAATGATGTTTACACAAGAAATCATGTCTACATGTTTTCCTCTGATCAACTATGATGAAGACAACATTATGCAGTGTATTAACTATTGTAAAAAAAATAATAAAAATAAATAAATAAAAAGTTAAGAAATGTGAAAAATGAAGGTCTCAGATTGAGATAGTCGAATATCCAGAACACAAAGGATTTAATCTAGCATAGTGTTTGCTTAGCTTTATAGAAGTGTGTTGAGTGGTACAGAAAACATGGGCATTACTATCATTTCGTTGAAAAGTCCAGTAGGTGCTAAAGCTCCTGCTTTATATAGACAACCCTATAAACATTTTATGACTTACTAAAAGGAGATATGGGGGGGTGTGCATATGTGTGTGTGTGTGTGTGTGTGTGTGTGTGTGTGCGTGTGTGTGTGCTCTTAACACAAAGCAGCAAGAACATCAGGTTGCCTGTATGTTCTGATATGGTTACAGTCACATAGAAACCACAGCTCCTTAGCTCTAAGGTGAGGACATAGATCAGACATGTTCAGGAAGCATGGCAGATCTAAGTCCCTCTACACACTATTTTCCTATAGGTATGCAGTCTGTGGAAGGACAACCCAAGGCCATTTGGGGGTCAGTTTGTATGCATAGTAAAATTGCTATTTATTTATTTACTTACCAAAAAATGATCATCATATTACGAAAATATGGCAAAGTGGTCATGATGGAAGAGAGACTGCAGGTTAAGTTTATTATAATGATGCTTTGCATTTCAATAAGAATATGACAGGAAATCCTTGGCATGACTTGTATTCAGAGGATTTCGATTAATCTTTTGTGGACTAAAAATAGGACTCACCGATGAGCCATTTGGCATACTTGGCCCAGGAAATACCTGAGCTGGCTCCGGATGCCTTCACATTCCAAATGTCCCACTCCTGTGTAGCTGGCTCACATGCACTCTTCTGGTGATGACTGAGAAATTCTGCAGGCAGCCTGTGAGTACACACAGATGGGGACAAAGTGGGATCATTAGGAGAGATCAGAGAGCCACAGCCTGCCTGGTGAAAGGGTTTCTCTCCCAAGCCCATCAGTAAAGGCAGGAGGGGATGCTCTCTTCAAGTGCAGAGAACCATGGAAGAATTCAAAGAACACTGAAGACCAAAAATGGAAATGTGGATCATCCCAGGAATATGAGATTTCCCCAATAACCTCAATGGGATAGAGATCCACAGTTTTCATGAAAAAAAAAAAAGTGTTAAGGAAAAGCTATAAGGAATATAGAGGATGGCATTATGAAAGAGGTGAAAGAGGAAAATGATATATGAATAGAATTTGAAATTTTTAAAAACCAGAAATTCAGGAGCTGAATGATGGAATGGAATATGCAATGGAGGGCAATGCATCAAGCAGAAGTAAGACCATGAAAGTAAAATAGATCATTTTAAGTCCTCATCAGATGAGAAAAAGAAGTAATAAATGAAGAAAGCTTGTAGACTGTAAGAAATACCATCAAGAAAACTAATACAGGGATTAGGGGAATTCTTGTGAAAGAATAAAGGAGAAAACATAAAGTATATAGGCATAATGGCTTCTTCTCAAATTTTGGAAGAGACATGGACATCAAGGTACAAGGAGCTCAATGACCACCAAATACATTAGATCCCTAATATACAGCATAGTCAAACTATCAAAAATTAAAATCAAGCAATCACCAATAAATAAAGTCATCTTACAACTACACTGCTCGATTTGCTGCTGGGTTTTTCCATTACATTTACAGGAGAGGTTGGTCTAAGTGTTCTTTCTTAAAATATCTGACTTTGATATTATGGTAATTTGATCACAATGAATGAGCTGAAGAGTGCCTTCTTTGTTTCTATGTTTTCAAAGGGATTATAGAAAACTGCTGTAATATTGTCTTTCCAGCTGGGCTAGAATGTACCAGTGAATCTGTCTGTTCCTATATTGGACTATTGATTCATTAATGTTTCAATTTATCTAGTAGACATGGATTTACTATTTTTTCTTGTATGGATTTGACAGATCATGTCTTTAAGCAACTGGTCAATTTCATCTAGGTTACCAAATTTGAGGACAAAGGTATGTCCTTAATGTCCTAATTATGTACTTAATGGGTTCTATAGTGATTGTCTGTCTTATTTCTGACAGTAGTGATTTCATATGCTTCCTTTTCATAAGTTAGCTTGGCTGCACAGATAGTGATTTTATTGCTCTCTTCAATGACAAGCTTTTGGTTTTCTTGATCTTTTCTCTATTGATCTCTCATTTTCAGCTTGATTTCTGCTCTGTATTTTTAGTATTTTTATTCCCAATTACTCTGGATTTAATAATATAGATGATTACATAGTGAACTTCGCAGCATCTTTCTTTTCCATACATGTACCAATGCTATATACATTTCTCCGTAAACACTGCATTTTATCCTTCAGTTTGTTAAGTCACATTTTCATTTAACTTGAAATACTCAAAACTTTTAATTTTGTGGAATTCTGTCTTTGAGCAATATGCTATTTAGAAATGTTTTGACTTAGAGTGCAGCTCAGTGGGACAGCATTTGCCTATTGTGTGTGACATTCTAGCTTGATACTGAGAAATGTAACACAAAAACGATTGTAAAAAAAATTGTTTTAAAGTCTCCAAGAGCCTCAGAGCTGTTCAGCTATCTTTCAGATATTGATTTCTCATTCAAATCTACTGTGGTCCTGGAATAAGTATTGGCCAATTTATATTTTTAATAAATATGGGAAGGTATATTTTGTGGAATACAGTGCCACCAATTTTGGTATTGGCTGAGTGTGTTCATCAAGAGATAATATGCTGGAGGCTTGGTCCTTCATTACAGTGGTGCTGGGAGGAGACAAACTGTAAAAGGTGGGTTCGAAGGAAGGGTGTTAGACCATGGGGTGCTGCTCTTGGAAGGCATTAGCACTTCTCAGGGGCTCCAGTTAATTCTCATACTCTATGGCTTCTTGTATCTGTAAGATTCCACTCACTACAGGAAAAGCCTCACCAGAAGCCAAGTTGATAGGAATACCGAATCTTGTGCATCCATCCTACAAAAAGCCAGGATTGGGGGAGTTAATGCTCTTGCCTCTGCCTCCAGAGTGCTGGGATTTCAGGAATGCTCTGTTGATCTAAACCTATTTCTTTATTAAACACCAGCCACAGGTGTTTTGTTACAACAAAAGAAAGACTAATACAGTTGGTTACTATCCCATGTGATCTTGAAAAGAATACGTTACATATTGCATAGTATTATATCCAGTTAACTGACAGCGCTGCTAAATTTGGCCTTTTTTTTTTTTGAGACAGGGTCTCACTATGCAGTTGAGGCTGGCCTTGAGTTCACTTTTGTAGCCTAGGCTGGTCTCGAACTCGCACTGATCCTCCTGCCTCAGCCTCCCAAGTGCTGGAATTACAGGCATGCGCCACCACGCCCGGCTATTTGGCCATGTTATAACTGATTTTTTGCCTACTATATCTGATGCCTCCACTTCTGAAGGAGAGAGATTAAGATTTCCAGGAATGACAGATTCATCTATTGCTCTTGCAACAAATCAGCTCCTGTTATACATATTTTGATGCTGTTTTATTTGGAGCACAAATATTAAAAATTTGTTTTAGTACTGGCTTGTCATTATGTAGTATCCCTCAACAATCAATGAATTATTCAAGGTTTTCTCTGGATAGTGTTAATATAGTTATTCTCACTTTCTTCTGATTAGCATGGTATATCTTTCCCCTTTCTATCTTTTGCTTCCTATTTTTCTCTTCCACTCTTTTCTACCCTAATCTCAAGCTTTTTATACAATTCCATTTTTTCTCCTTTCTTAATACCAAGGTCAACAAAAGTGAAAATAAGTGTTACATTGTCCTACAATCAGATCACAGGATTTTGCTGACAGTGCACACTGCACTACAAATTCCACGTGTTTGTCACTGTATTTCCTCTTAGGTGAGCAGGGGCCAGCTGGTGTGGGTTTTTCTCCTTTTCCCAAGCCAACAAGCTTAGGTTCTGATGAAATCTCTGCAGGTTACACTCCAGTTAAGTGCTTTCTGGTAATGGCAGTTCTTGCTAAGAGCAGAAAGCTTGAGCATATTTCAAAATGGTTTCTTTTCCTAAAATTAAAACAAAAAAATTGAACTCCACTCTCTCCCTATCTCAATTGTTAATGTTGAGAATGATTTTTTTTCCTTTATAGATTATTGCTCACTTTGGTTAAGTTCTTTTAATCTGTCTTCACATTCACTGTAGTATTTATTTCCACTCTACTATTTGAGTTCATTTCACTTTGATTTTTTATTTTTCCATTTACATTTTTGAGACAGGGTCTCATTATGTAGTTCAGACTGTCTTTGAACCTATGCGGCCTAGACCAACCTTGAATCACAGCAATCCACCTGTCTCTGCCTCCAGAGTGCTAGGATTACAGGCATGTGCCAATCTAATATGGCTGGCTCTATTGAAGGTTATTCATCAAGACTTCTAGTTTTTCCATTTCTGTCATACGTGTTTGGTTCTTTTTGTAACTTCCCTGACAAAATTTTCCATTTGTTTCAAGTGAATTCATGTTCATTTTTGTAATATGTTTATGGTGATATCTTGCAAATTGTTTGTCATATGATCATAGCATCAGATCAGTGTGGATGTTGGTACTTGTAAAATGTCTTTTACCATTCAAGTTGTGGTTTTCCTGGTTCTTGTTATGGTGACTTAGTTTCAATTTTGAGTAATTTAGCTACTACACGACAATTTAGATAGTATGTGACTCTACATGCAATATGACCTCAGATGTTCTCCCTACATAGGTATAGGTCAAGGTCCCTCCCAATAGCTGTTTAATTCTAGTCATGACTATTTCACCTTCCACATCACTCCCACAAAAGTGGAGCCCAATTCATTTCTTTGTTTAGGTGGTGGAAGTTCAGCCTCCCCCACAATGTCACTAACACCTTCCCAGCAAAAGCAAGGCTCCAATTCACACCACCTTGTTGTCTCCAACTGAGGGTATAATTTCAGCCTCACTGACACTGGAGAGTAAAGTCCTAGCTGCACTCTGTACTGCCTTCCATCAGGAAAGATGAGAGGCTAGGATCTATACTAGATCTTTTGGCCCCAGGGTGTGTTTCAGTTAGCTCAGTGATGGTGAACCTATTAGAGCTTTCAGTGATATAGTTTGCTGCAGCCCATGTACTACAGCTTCACCACCAATGAAGTAGGATCAAGTGAAGAAGAAAGGTAACTAAGCCTTAGGCCTTAATTATTATTCCTTCAAGGTGGGGTAGAGGCTCAACTGTACCCTAAACTCCACTGACACTTTGCTGGTGGGAAATCCACCTGTTAGCATTACAGGTGCTGAAATTTCAGCTCCCCACACAAACATGAATTGGAATCTGACCTGTTAACATGAATTCTGGGCGATGATCTGGGATATGAATATAAATGCTTGCCTTCAAACTTGATATGCATTTGTCAAGAGCCTTGGATATGATAGAGGCCAAAATCTGATATTTGGTTGCAGATATTTTACCTAGCGCCTTGTTTGAAACCAGATCTCATCAGTAAATACATAATTCTGATCTAACTCTGGGACTGAACTCATCATAATCAAAACCCCAAACCTGGGCCAATGAGATAGCTCAGCAGACGAAACACCTGCTAAGGCAAGCAGAGGGACCCGGGTTCGATCCTGGCACCACATGCCACACCATGTGCATTGAGTTAGCCACCCAGACTGGGCATGGTGGTACATGCCTGTCATCTCAGTGCTGGGGAGGCTAGAAGCAGGAGGGTCACTACAAATTTGAGTGATGCAGTGAGACCCTGCACCAATTAAAAAAAAAAAAAAAATCCAAACCCAACACCAAAAACAAACTCAAACCATAGACCTAACTAACCATAATGCACTTCTTACAAGGAAGTATAATTTATATTTTACAACAATATTTTCAAATCAATCTGAAGCCAGTACTTCTCATTTTAACTTACTTAAAAAAAAAATCATTCAGTTTTTTGCCTGCATTGTAGAAATGAAGTTAATGTTACTTAAAAGAAAAACAAAACAGAATCTAATGATCAAATAGGTTTTTAAGAAAAATATTCTATGTTATACTAACATTTCTATATTATACAACATTTTAAGACAGAAATAACAGGCAGGCAAATTTGATAAGGAAAAAATAAAAAATATTTATTCACAGATGATATAATTGCCTGTGTAGAAAAATCCTCCTGAAGGAAAACAGTACAAACAAAATAAAAGCTCAAGCTCTCCTATAAAAATGATAAAGAGGATTCTTTTCTAAAAATTGCACTCAGGGAAATGAACTTCCTATAAAAAATATATGTTTATCTCTACCTCCACTTATTACAATGAATCCACAAATGCTGAACTAGGTTCACTCCTTAAAAATTTACTTACATGCACCTGAAGTAGAGGATTGTCTCCTGTCCATTTCTCACAGTAGGCCATGATATCACTTTAGATCAGTCAATATGACATCTACAAAGCACCATAAGCAAAAATTTCTGGTGGTATAACTTCAGTTAAGAGTAAACAGGATGCTAGTGGAATGGGTATATCAGGTTTCCTCTAGAAAATTTTTCTTATCATTTCCCCAAATTAAGAAAACTACAAAGTAATGTGAAGTTCACTGTATAGTTTGCAAAAATACTAAATCTATTTATTACTAGTGAAGAGTAACATTTTATACTTCCCCATTCACTTGGACAGGAAGTAGAATACAATTTTGCTTACAAAAAATAAATAGTTCTATTGGATGGTCACACAACACAGTTTACACTGTATTTAAATTTATTTTCCCTCAACTAGTCATAATTAATGTGACTAATTAGACAGCACCTACTATTTAAGTAAAGCCCTGAAGTTCACAGGCATGTTTCCCCTACAGCCACATGGCACAGTCTGTAGCTTGCTCCTCTGGATGAACTGATCACATTAGCACTGTCACTGTGGCTTTCCACATCCAGGGCATCAGCACTGACCCTCAGTCTCCTGCCTCTTCTACAGGATTAAGGAACAGGCTATATAAATCTCAAAGGCTCTGGGATCACTCAGGAAAGTGTTTACACATAAACATCTAGAATTTGAAGGTCCTCCCACTGATTACACCCCCCCTCCCCCCGCATTACCTATAAGTGTGCTCATGGCAAGTCACTGCTACGGTTCCGCATATTGTCATAGTCAACAATGAAACCCTCTTGAGGCTTCTGAAGACCTGCCTTGGCCTTGCTATTCCATACTTCATATTCTTCAGGCTGAGTCACTTGCTTGCTGCAGTCACTTCTATGAGCATCTGTGACTCTTCTCCATCTCCTCCCACTTCCTCACAGCCAAGGAAAACACTATATAACATGCACATCCAGTACTTAAGGGAAACATAAACATCTTATCTTTTCAATGCTTCACGGCTGGTTTTATTTGGTATCGAACTCAGGACCTTGAACTTGCCAGGCAGGCACTTGTACCACTGAGCTGTGTCCCCCCTCCCTGGTTACTTTACAGCATTCAAGTGTAATTGCAAACTGGCATACTTCAACTTTAAGCTCCTTGAAGGCAAATAGGTACTCAATGAGTATTTGCTAAAAGTTTATATGCATACTACAGATTTATGGATAAAATGAAGCCTTAAAAATTTAACTTGATAAAAGCTCTGCGAATCTCAAACATACAGCTAAATTTAAGCCTTAAGTACTGTTCTGACCTGACTGCCCCAAGCACAGGATAATCAGGCACCACTATCCTATTTGTAAAGGCTCCAGAGAGCCAAATTTTCTAAATCAGCTATTGGTGAACACAGGCTAATTGTGTACCTTGCCTATGCCAGAGCACCTAAGGCAACATAAATGTGCAGTTTTTTTTCCCACATGCTCTCCTCACTGCCTTCAGCATTAGCCTAGTGGGGTTGCAGCATTAGGTACTGCTTCTAACTTTGCTGCAGATCCTCCATACTACTTTCCCTAAGGCTGTATTCATTTACTTTCTCACCAAACGTAGGCATGGACTTCTTGACACCCTAGCTAATAGGCATCCAATGGGAATGGGGTAAATGTGTGGTCTTAATTTTTAACTCAATACTATTGTGCACTTTCAATTTTATTTATTTATTTAATGAGCAGAACATATTTATTGAGGGAAAGAAAGCTTCTGTCTGAGACAAGGACAGAAGGGGGTTCCTGAGTGGATTGTATCCTCTTCAAACATTTTTTCCTTAGTATTTTGAGAAAGGCTATTCCAGCATTTTGCACTTTTTTTTTTTTGTATTTTCGAGACAGGGTCTCGCTATGCAGTTGTGGCTGGCCTTGAGCTCACTTTTGTAGCCCAGGCTGGTCTCGAACTCACACTGATCCTCCTGCCTCAGCCTCCCGAGTGCTGGGATTACAGGCGTGCGCCACCACGCCCGGCTGCACATTTTTAAATTAGATTGCTTGCTTGCTTTTCCTTTCTTTTCTTCCTCTTCCTCCTTTCCATTTCTTTCTTTTTTTCTTGGTCTTTACATATTTTGGATATTATCCCCCTTTGCAGATCTCAAGTTTGCAAGTATTTTCTCCCATTCCGTATGTTTTCGTTGTTGAATTCCTTTACCTTGATGGAACATCGTTCTAGCTTAGGGGTTTTTGTACTTTTGAGATCATATCTGAAAACTCACTTTACAGCTCAGTGCTGTAGAACTTTCCTCCTGAGCTATCCAGAGATTCATAACTATGGTCTTAAGAGTTATGCGTTTAATCTATCTTGAATATAGTTCAGCAATATTTTTCTACTCTATGAGCAGATTTTTGTCTTCATGTTCTTTTGGAAATATTTTATAATTACCAATTTAGGTATATTTCTTGTTTAAACTGACTTAGCTATTGTAAATGCCTTGTTTTCTTGGAGATTGTTATTCACAGAAATACCATGAATTTTATATGTTGACTGTCCTGAAGTCTTACTAAATTCATTCATTAGTTCTAACTTTTAAAAAGATATTTTTCAGGATAAGACGACGTTATTTGAAAACAGGGAAAAATTTTCTCTTCTTTTGTGCAATTTCTCTGGATAGGACCCTCTAGTAATATGCTCAACACAAGTGGAGAGAATGGCATTCTTTGTCCTCATCTTAAAGTTTTCAGTTATGTTTGTCATACATACACCTTTATTTTACTGAAGCATACTTTCTGTACCAACTGTTTAATTTTCCACAAAGGACTGTATTTTTTTCATGTATATAGAAATGATAGTTTGTATTCTCTACTGTCAATGCATGATTTATTGATTTATAGATGCTGGGCAAGATGAATCCCTGAGCTGGATCTCCATTGATAATGGTGAATTATCTTTCCAACGTGTTACCAAGCTGTTTTATAGTATTTTGTTGAAAACTTTGGCATCTATGTTTATTAGGTACACTAATGGTATTATTTAGTGTGTGCGTGTGTGTGTACATACACTGGAAACTAAAATATGGGACTCAGGCATGCAAAACAAATGCTTTAAAAAGAATATAACCTGGCCTCAGTATAAGCTCTTCTCCTACCTTATTTTCTCTTCTACTTCCAATTTCTAAATAACTTGTCTAAGCTCACAGCCTTCTGCCTGATTGCTTTCCTTGCTTGGTGAATTCTGCTGATATTCTCTATTGCATTTTTCGTTTTAATTACATTTTTCAGCTCCAGAGTTTATTATCCCAATCCTTTTGTTAAACTTATCACTCTAGTCACTTACGATTTTCTTCATTTTGTTTACTTTCCTGAACTTGGCTGATCTTAAAACAATCACTTTCAATTCCTTGTGAGATGGTTCATGCATTTACAGCTCTTTAGGATGAATCATTTGTTTTCAGGTCATGTTTTCTGATGGTTCTTGATCTTTGTGGTCATGCATTTTTATCTGTGCATCAATCTTTATAATCTGGATTGGGGATAAAAGCTTCAACATAAGCCTGTCAGGAGATCCCGGCCAGTGTGTCTGGCATGGTCTCTAAAAGCAGTACCACTGTAGTCAGTGCAGCATTATGGGTTTCCCTGATCCCAAGACCACAGTGGCTGACACAATGCTAGACTGTGACTCCGAAGGGTCGCCAGCATGCGATTCCAATTCCCACAGACGCCAACACCGCCACACCACTGTGGATACCTAAGGCCTGACTGTCCCTAGGATTTACCCACCCCAGGTCACTGTAGCCAGCCAGCCTAAATATAGAGGGAAGATAAATTCTGCCCTCCAGCGTTGGCTTCCATCTGAACAATGGATGAAGCCTGAAGGTTCAATTCAGAGGCACTAGCCTGAGGTCATGGGCCATGGAAGTCTGTTCAATTCTGCACTTTACTGTGGCAGGCTCAGTGCTAGGATCCAAAAATGATCTTGCACTCAGTCCTACTTTCAATTACCAAGTGTTACAACGTATGTAGATGCTCCATTTTGGTTATCTGGATGTTACTGAATATTTGAGGGCTTTGTTGAATTGTGAATAGTGTTAGGAAAATTGGAAGTTTTTCTTTTCAATATAAACTTATAAGTGAATCTCTTATGTTATATAATACTTTAGTAAAGAATTGCCAATTGTTTTCTACCCTGGCTTTTTATGTTTCTACCAGCATAGACAAGGCTTCCAACTTCTCCATATTCAAGTCAATACTAATTTGCTTAAGTTTACCAGTTCACTGGGTAGGAAACATTATCTGTATTGATTGCAATTAACATTTCTCTATTGAATAGTAATATTTTGTTTTCATATGGTTGGACATTTTTATTTGCTGAAAAATGTGTTTTACTTTGCTATTGATCAGCTGTCTTTGTTGATTACATCATTTTAGTACTCTAGAGATGAGTCCTTTATTAGACATATGATGTAGGACGGTTTTGATCTTGATGAAGTGCAAAGTATCAGCTTTTTGATGCCTGTATTTCATGTTATTTCTGAAGAGAAATTTAAGGCCACAAATACCTCAGGTCTGTAAGATTTATAATTTCACCTGTCAAATACACTTTGTCCACTTTGAACAGACTTCCATTTATCACATGAACGGGCTTTGTCCTTAAATGTGGATGTTCACTTGCTCCCAGCACCATGTGTGGAACACTGTCTTTCAGTGTGCAGTGCCATTGGCATCCATGCTGAATGTCAATTAGCCATAAATACACAGTATTTCCATTCTGGCCAGAGGTACATACGTAGGCTTAACAAAAGCTCTGTAAAAATTTTTGAAACCAACAGGCATAAATTCATCCCTCTCTCCCTATTCTATTTGGCTTATAAACTGGATGGTTGGATATTTCATTTTTGAAAGAAAAAGTTCATTTTAGATATTGGTAAGGAATAAACTGAATGTGAGCCAGGCATGGTGGCTCATGCCTCTAATTCCAGCACTTGGGAGGCTGAGGCAGGAGGATCAGTGTGAGTTCAAGTCCAGCCTGGACTACAAAAATGAGCTCAAGGCCAGCCTGAACTGCATAGCAAGACCTTGTCTCAAAAAGACAAAAGAAAAAAAAAAAAAAAAAGCAAACAAAAAAATTGGATCTGAAGACCAATTTGGATAATTCTAACCTCTAAGAACATTGTCTTTCATTTCATGAATACAATACCTTTAAGCTTATTAGGGTTTCACATTATTTCATCAATGTCCAGTACTATCCAGTGTAAGTCTTGGGCCTCCTTGCGGGGTCCTTCATACTAAAAAAGGAAATTGCTTGATTTCACTTTCAGATTAATTATTCCTACTGCACAGAAAATGAACTATTATACGTTGATATGCCTGTTAACATTTTAAAATTTACTATTAGCAACAAGTTTTCTTCTCTAGAATTTTCTACTTTTGATGTATTCTCTACTCAGTCACACACATGAATCAACATAATTTCATTATTTTCCAATCTGGACACTTTATTATTTTTCTAATAAAGGTCTGACTATCACTAACACAATTCTGAACAAAAGAAACGTCAAGTAGCCATTTCTGTCTTGGGTCTTGATTTCAGGATAAAGCGTTCTAGTCTTTTATGACTGACTGCGTTGTTACTTGTAGGTTTGTTCATGTCTTCTATCCTGTTGAGGTAGTTTCTTTTCTTCTTAAGTAGCTTCTTTGTTTAATCCTGAATTGGTGTTAAGATTTCTGGTCTTGCATCCATGATCATGCACTTTCTCTCCTCAATCCTATGGTAGCTTACTTCTTGTTGAATTATCCTTACATTCTGGAGCTAAGTCCTAAGTGACTGCAACATATATTATCGACACTGATTTTGTTTTGCTTTTATTAAGGTACAGACTTTTCCATAAAATCTTTGATTTTTTAAAAAATCTGACTATACAGAGTAAGACAGCAAGTATCTTTTTTTTTCCCCAAAGGCATTTGAGAAAGATTACTGTAAATGTTTGGTAGAGTAAGCCATTGAAGTCTACAGCCATACCACCCTGAATATACCCGATCTTGTCTGATCTTGAAAGCTAAGCAGGGTTCGGCTTAGTTAGTACTTAGATGCGAAAATAAGCCACTGAACATCCCTAATTTTGGACTTTCTTAAAACATGGGAGTTCCTCCGGTTATTGATTCAATTTTATTTTTTTGACACAGGGTCTCACTATGCAGTTCAGGCTGGCCTCAAGAGATCCTCCCGAGGGCTGAGATTATGGCTATGTGCCACCACGCCTGGTTAATCCACTTTTAAAATATGCTGCTCAATTTTTCTATGTTTTTGGGTCAACTTTGATGACTTATTTCTTG
>PVJA010019664.1:0-38095 GCA_004027025.1 Myocastor coypus | reverse complement strand
AAAATTTTATTTATTTATTTATTGTTTCAGAACCTTTGTTTGTTTATTCACTCATTTTTATGGCCGGCTCAGCCCGCCCCGAGGGCAGGGCTGGCGCAGCATGTGGTGCTGGGGATTGAACCGCGGTCCCTGAAGCCGCCCACGCTTTCCCAAACAGGCGCTTTAGGCCACTGAGCCATCCCACCAGGCCCCACATTTTTTAATGTAAATATTCACCATAGTTTTCAATGGCACCACGTCATCCCCTCAATTTCTCTTTTAGTCTCCATGCACCCCCTCTCTCCCTTCTTCACATGGGAAGTCACTGACAGTTAACAGGGTGTGGCAGTAGAAATTTAAAAGATGGATCCCGGTAAAAATCTCATTTCCACCAACCCTGTAATTGTGGTTCTCAGAGAATATGTCTCCTTTCCACCTTAGTCCTGATATCCTCAGCTCACAGTACCTGGCGCTCTTTACTGGGCTTAGAAAGACCAGTTGCCTAAACAATTCCGACCAGCAGGGCTTTCAAAAGTGATTTGAACAACCATGTCATTTGAAGAGTTGCTAGTTTGGTTTTGGAGAACTTGATCTCAAAATATTTTGTTTACTGTTGACTGCATCTGTCATAAGAGCCATGACTACAACATGTAGCTAACAAATAGCAATCCTGCAATGCCTGAGATGATAAGTCTGGCTTGGATGAAGGTCCTGGTGGATGCGCTCCAAGAGGTTATGCTAATTTTTCAAACACGGCTAGTATTGAAATGATTTAGGGCATCAACCCAAATGTTTGCAAAGCAATCATGAGGATCTTAGAGAACTAAACGTTTTGCTTCCATGAAAACAGCTATCTGTCAGTACCACAAGATTTTAAGACACATAGAATCTCTAACAACACTATTTCAGAGTTCTACTACTTTTATGTTTCCTTAGGTCAGTGGCGGTGAACCTAAGGACTGTGTGTGCAGGGAGCACAGGAGCCCTTTCTCTTGGCATGTAAGCCAAGTCACTCCAGCAGGGTTAAATGCAGTTTTGGCACTTGGCAATAGATAAGTGGGTTTTAGGGTACAATTTGAGCACTCCATCTCCTAAAGCTCACCCTCAGTACCTAAGTGCATGGTGGGGGATGTCTATAGGACTCAATCCTAAAGGTTTGTAGCACTGTGGTTTGTTGGCCCTTACAATTCCAGACCATTTCAAGGTTGGTCCTCCAGTTAGAGAGACTCTAGAAGATTTGCCATGACTATCACAGGTCAACCTAGCATTAAGTTTAAGCCATGGAAAGGTTTAAGATGCAGGATCACTGCCACAATCAGAGCTCTGAGACACAGGGGAAACCTCTGGCTCCATGCAAAGAAAGTGACCTAAACTCAATGCAGAAACATCCTTAGCTAGTCACCAAAACTGTTGTTTTTGTCCACTGGGCACTACTCAAAATATTCTCTAGTTGGCGATAGCACCCTTGAAGGGCTGCCAATATGATTTTCTAGAATTTTGGAGCGCAATACTCCAATACACATGGCCCCATGGAGAATAACACTGCAAAGTTATTTTTGGAGAGAATGGCAATTTGTAGTATAGAAATACAATTCCCAAAGGCTCTTACCCAGTTATAGCATTGGACTTCTTGCAAAGATCCTCAAGGAGTTTCTGAAAGAAACTTTGTGATCTCCAGCAAGGACCACACAGATGAGCCACAGAATTCTGCAGGCCCAAATCAACTATCTCGCTCATTCCATATCATTGCTATATTCACAACAGAATTTTAACTAAAGTTATGGATCAACCAATCCTCTGGGCAGTGCTGAACTAGGGACAGAAAACTAACCCTGACGTGTGACGTCACTTGATGGCATAAGCCGGCCACCACAATGGACCCCATGCTGCTCAAGTGCACAGCACCAGGTAGAGCCACATTGAAAAGATAGAATCCTTTTCCTTCTGGGTCATTTTTGTAAAGCAGAGAAAAAAATCACAAGATCAGCCACATTTCTTTTGTTTGTTATATAACATTCACCAGGTCCAGTTTCCTTTCCAGGAACTGGCACAAGAACTGGAAGGGAGGAATGAGCACAGACATTAGTGTCCTGCTCACAAGGGTCAAGACAAGGTTACAGCTGCCTTCCTAATAGTATTGCCCATGTTCCTGTACGTTGGCTTGCATTGGTTTACCTAACCCACACAATTTTCTGCTCCTCCAAATTGAACGGGGATTGTTATACCCAAAGCTCCTGGCTGTTTCACAATTTCAGAAGAACTGAGGTAACTTGAAGGCTTTCAGATCCCCGTGTGTCAGGCAGGGCAGTCCAGTGTGCACAAGGGCACTCCACCATGAGTCAACACTCTCAGGAGCATGTTTTGACTGGAGGTTGGTTAATAACTCCCCAGAACAGTGGACAGTGAGTTATTTTTAGGCCCCTTTATTTCTCAAGCCACATTTTCCCAAGTGAATATTTAAGAGTTGCAGTTGAGAATGCGTCCCCAAAGAAAAGGCAGAAACGCTGGCACTTGAATGCACATACGTGAACGAGCCATATTATTGGCAACAGCTCCAAGGGTCAAAGAGCCAAAGGCTTGGCAAGAGGGATCAGGTCCTCAGAGATGACAGGGAGAAACTTAGATCACTAAGGTTAGAATCTGGGTTCCTCAAAGTGCTGAATCTGTCCTCAAGTGATTGTGAGAGACCAGGTTGACAAGCAGACCTTTGCCAAGAGGCTGAGGACTGTAGCACTCTGGGCACCACGCAAGGGAATAGAGGAGACTGAGGACAGGGTGGTGGCATTGGTACTTATCGTGGGGCTCATGAGGACTAAAGGGTACAGGTACAGTCCCAGGGGGCTGTGCAAATGTGGTAGGCAGCTGGGATAGACAAACATAATAGGCAGGCAGCCAGGATGAGGCAATTGCGTGAGACAATGTGGAAGACAAGGCACCTTACACTGATGGGAGAGAGATGCTCCTGCTGTGTGCCAGACTTCAAGACAAAATATTGAGCAAGTGCAGCCATGCACCTCCATAGGGACGGGCATGAGGGACTGGTATTGTATTCAGGCTATCTTGCTACATGACTCGCTTTCCCATTTGATCCTCATTTTATCAACTTTACCTGTAATCTTAGCATTTGACTGCAGTTTCCCTTCCCTGCATGTGAAAGTTACCAAGTTTTCCAACTTAGATCTACCTCACCTCTTGGTTTTACTCTGTACAAAATCCCTAGAAAAGATAGATTCCTTGGCTACCCACAGAGGTCCCCTTTGGTCCCTATCTTGGATAGAAGCTTTCTTTCTACCAGTAAATAAATTGTGCCCTTAACCCCTATAGTTCCCGAAATAATTTTTTTTTTTTTTTTTTTTTTTTTTCAGTATTAGAGAACAGGAACTTGTTCCAGATCTCTTTCCGGTTGGTAGGTTGATTCCCTTACACCACACCCACTTGAATTTTTAGGACACGGAGGTATCTCACTTTGAAGGTGGAAGACTTTTTTTGCCTAGAGGGCCAGGATGACTCAGCAGATCACCAGGTGGCTCTTGGCAAATAAAACAAAGCAAAGCAAAAAAACCCACAAACGAAGCTGGGCGCACTTTAATAGGATTGCTATGAAATAAGCTCGTTTTCTTTCTATGGGTCATGTTTTTAAGAAGAATGCGCACCAATACCTTGTCCAGAAGGCCTGAGATGATTTTACCCATAGTTTGCTTTGCTTATGTCTCATTTGCATTGATTTGACCTGCCGACTCCAAACTTTCTGTCTCCAACTCAGTACTTACATCTAAATCTAATAGCAAGCCCTGATTTTTTGAGTGACAAGATGCTATGAGGAGCCTCACAAGCACACCTGCTAGTCACAGGGAGCTCAGTACCAACAATGATTAGCTATGGGAGCCACCAGGAGCCCTTAAGAAACTACACTGACCATTCGCTGGTATTCAAACTTATCAGCTCCATAGTGGCAAACACCTATTTTTGAAATTTCAAAACATTTGCATCATTGAGAACACTGGAAATGAAGTAGAACTTGTCTTTTACAAAATGACAGCTTGGAGGGACTGATAGCTGCCTGGAGAGCAAACATGTGAATGTGTCAGATTCCTTGTGACGCCTCATTTCCTATGCTTCACAAGGGTTGGTAGGCAGAGCAGAACACAGAGTTACAGGAAGAAGCAATGACTGCCTTCATCTCAACACCTGGGCTCTGGGTGACACATGGCCTTCCTCTGCCTTGCTCAGTGATGGCCAAGATCTCAGAATCCTGATGATCTCTACACTAGGAGACTGTGGGGATGAGACCATGTTAGCA
Source organism: Myocastor coypus (assembly GCA_004027025.1). Taxonomy (NCBI): domain Eukaryota; kingdom Metazoa; phylum Chordata; class Mammalia; order Rodentia; family Myocastoridae; genus Myocastor; species Myocastor coypus. The sequence goes on along the minus strand of PVJA010019664.1, from coordinate 33,816 downwards.
TAGATTCCAAGTGAGGGAATTTAGGGTACGCAGGACAGGATATTACATCTGTGCCTCCAAAGTCACAGGGCTGCTGTGAGACAAATCGTTGCTCTCGTAACCCCCGGGATTTGTATTTTCACATTAGCTCATTGTCTTTGTCCCAAGCATCAGTGTGCCTAGGAGAAAGCACCCGAGAAACGGGAAGGCTCATTCCCGTTCCTGAGGATGCCTGGCTTCTCTCCATGGACCCAGGAGATCCGGACTGTCATGCAGTAGAAAGGCCAGCTCAGAAAGAGTACTGTCTTCACCACTCTGATCACAGCGTAGTATGCCGAAGTTTCCGATTCTCTCTTAAAGTCAGCCTGTCCTTTGAAATAACTTCTTCCACTGTAGGTTTCAATTTCATTATATATTGCCATCTATTTTACTTCAAGACTCATTGGCACACTCTGTGGATTCCTTGTCCAGCCTCAATTAGCGAGGAAACAAACACTAGTATAGCAAAACTCAAAACCATTCCCAGCAGGGTCAGAATATTCTTTTGCAGGGATGCCGCTAACAGAATGCTTCTCATTTCCACCATGGTCCCAGTGACCCCAGTTATAGTGGCTGGATGCTTGCTGGACCTATGAGCTCTTCTCATTATTACTTCATCTCTCAGAAATTTACTATATGCTATTTTCCAACTTGTGGACTGAACATAGTGCAGGCTGTGCCATCCAATTCTCAGCACCTCAGCTAGAACAGCATCATTTGAGATCCAGACTTGGCTAGGATGAAATTTCTGGTAGCTCCATGGAGTCACAACTTATTGAAGATCCCTGTATATTGAAATAGCATCTTGGAAGGTATCTATTCAGACATTTCTAGATGGCAAAGAGTTCTGAGACAAATAGCCTCATCTATTACAGGTCTGCAACACATCAGCATCTCTTACTGAGCAATGAACTTCTACTTCATTAGTTGAATGTATATTTAGGTAGATGTAGAGGTTATGGTAAGGTTTAGGATAAGAATTGGTGCATAGTAGCCAGGGGCAAAGCTGTGAGAACTTTTGGGGAGAAAAACCTAGCCCCCTTTGAGGTTATCCAATAGAATTCAAGACACGGATCCCCATGAGTGGCTTATAAAACCTTAATCTTAGCTAGCATACAAAGTGCTATTTCTGTCCAGTAAAACTTTATTCAAAGCATTCTTCGCTCTCCTATCTTGTCCTGGAGAGGTTTCGATAAGATTTTTTAACACTAAAATCTTATAATCATCATTCCAAGCCACACGTGGCCCCAAATAAAAATTGTGAAGATGTGCAGCTTGCAAGTGACAGTGCCCAAGTTTACAATGGGGAGAAAAGCACAACACTGGGCACTAGAAAGTGACAACATCATGCCCAGCATGGGTTCAAGGAATATCGCTGTGTTTTCATAGTATTTATGCGATGTCACTCTGAACTGACTTATAGAAGAGCAAAATCCCCAAGCCGGTCTTACACAGCCATCGTCTGGACTACTCGCCTGCCCACTGCCTGAAGCCCATGCACTACTGAGGCAAAAACTGAGTCTAGACATAGACTTCACAGGCTGTAGCCACAGGATTGTGTTCCCCAGTCTCCCAGTTCCTTCCAGGCTGCATGTCCTCAGTGATGCTCACCATATGAAGTCAGCTAGAACAATAGGTCAAGGTAATCATTTTAGCAACAATGCACCTGGGACAGAAAATTAACCCTGCTGATGCTGGGCCGAACCTGGAGAAACCCGAGCCAAGGTGCACCTGCAGCCCACCATACTGGCTCCCGTCTTTTGTCAAGCGGCACTGGGCCAGTTAGAGCGTCTACCATATGCAATTCCTTTTCACTGAATGTATCCTAACTTTCATAGCAGAGATAATGACTAGATCGGCCCCAGGTGGAGTGGGGAAGTTAACGTAAGAAAATTTGGGATATACCCAAAATTACGGCACTGTGGGGCAGGAGCTGTCAGTGGCACGTGACAAACGTGGCACTCTTCTTCTCTCCTGGGGTCTGTGCAGGTTGGCCCAGGCTGAACTACAAGAAGCCATGCTGCCAGCATATGCTACTAGCTCCCCAGAGCCAAACACTGGGGCCCCTGGAGGACTACCATTTCAAGGACATTACTGAGGGGCAGAACAGTCACTTGTCCCTCTCAGCCTGTGCCAGGGGAGCAAGCAACCTTTGCTGATATGTCTGTTCACCCAGCCAGCTCAGCTTCCTCTGCTTTCTTCAGAGCTTGGTTGGCAGGACACAGGGCCCAGTGGAGATTGGCTACAGAAACCCAGGCCCTTGTGGACTGTTGGCCTCCTAGCTTTGGCATTTAACTCCTATGCCCACATTTAACTCAGAGCAGGTTGTTCTGGCTCTCAGACAGTTACTAGTTTTGTGGAAAAGTGTTCACAAATATGTTAGCCCACTTTTGAGAAATATAATGATCCCATTCATTCCTGGGACTCTGATCATTATTGACGTGACTTTTTTTTTTTTTTTTGCCTCTTCCTCCAATCCTTCTTCCCATAAACAGTTGTAAAAGCTCCATTTCTAATTTCTCCTTTCACTTCCTTTTTGTAAAATCTTTCCGTTTCTTCTCTTTCACTCCCCCAGGTCTTCTTCCCTTTCCCATATGAAGGACTTCTTCCTACTTTTTAGTGCCTTTGTTTTGTTTCCTCTACTTTGTTCCCTATTTATCCCTTAGAGGTTGGAAGGATATTTATAGTTAAGAATAGATCCAGTAGCATAACACTGCTTCAGGTGGAAAATGAGCCCTTCTTTGAGCGCTAGATCCCATCTAAAGCTACTTAAGTACTAGAACAGCTCAAGAGGCAGAGACAAAAGCCACAGAGCAACTTCCCCTGAAGAATTTTCAGACTGGAAGGGAGAGTGCACATTTGCATGCCAAATACAAGAGCAGGTACAGAGCAGGCCAGGCACACGGTTGCATATGGCTGAAATTTCTGCAGGTCAGGTAAATGTACTGCAGCTGAGCTTTTGGCTGCTGAGAGCCTAGATTGACCCTGACAAATCAATCAGTCAATCAATAAATAAATAAATATAAATAAATAAAATAACTGCCCATTTTCTTAATGTTTTTCCTTCTCCCTCCCACCAGAGCATCACCATCTGGCCACCTGGCTGCTGTTCAGGTTTGCTACATTAGGATATGTTAAAGGGTCAGGGATACAGCTCAGCAGCATAAGCACAAGGTCCAGAGTTTAATCCTTCATGCCACACACAGCAGTTAAAATCACTATTTGCATCATGCTCGGTATATAATTTTCCTCACAACTATGAGGACAGTTCACTGAATCCTCTCAATTCTACCATAGTCCTGATTGCCCCAGCCCTAAATATGTCATACTCTTCCATGGTGTAGGGCGACTTTGTGCCTGGGCAATGTTTACCAATAGGGATCAGAGACTATAGAGAGGGTTCTGAGCCACTCATGGATTTAAAGTTAGGCATTGCTATCAAGGCAATCCACAAAACAAACTTCTTCCTTTCTGTAGGCTTCAAGTCCATCAGGAAGCCAGTGGCATGGGAGTATCCATGAACAAATGGCATTGCTACAGTGTCACCGAGGGCCCCACCTGGCCTGGAGGAACCCACAGGTGACTCTGCTCCCCCCCCCAAGAAGTTACCCTCTTCTTTTCAAAATGGGCTGGCAGTGAAAGAGCTCCTTTCAGGCATCAACCCAGGTTTTTTGCAGAGTGAATTTGAGCTCCGAGGAGGAACTCAAGGTAAACAGTATATCTTGCATGAGTTTGATAAGTACAGAAAGCGTTCCATGGGGAATCGCAGCCCCACTATTTGAGAGACATGGTGTGGTTTAGAATAAGACACTTTGCACAAAAGCTCCCAGAGATGTGAGAATATTTATGAACTGTTCTATGCCCATTTCCAGGAATGCAAAGTAGTTCAAGAAAGGAACCCCTGTGGAGTGGCACTCACACCAGTCCTCTGTGCATCTATGAAACACTCAAAATATTCTTTGCTTCTTAATCTTTGTCCCAGAGTGACAAGAAGAACATCTAGCATAGTGTGTATGTTTTAGTTACAGGCCAGATTTCTCAAGGGTGCATCACAGCCACACATGACCTAAGAAGAGATACCTGCACAGCTCTTTTTATGGGTCAACAAGTGACTGAACCATTCATACCACTGCTCCGTGGAGAATGAGAAGCATTTCAAGAATTTTCTGAAGGATATGCCCTCTATACTGCAAACTACAACATATAAGTCTATCCTGGCCACAACCTTCTCAGACAAATTTCCATTATTCGGATCCACAGTGTTCGTGATGCAAAAACCTCAAGGTCCAGATATGAGGTTTGGAGGCCATTGCTCCAAGATGGTGCTGCTGCAGCATTCTTAACCTGTGACTCCATGTCCGTTGTCCTCTGCATGGACCCTTTGCTAAAGCTCGAGATCGGGGAAATCACCCTAGGCAGCCATAAACATACAGTGGAAAAGTTACCCTGCTGCGTATGGTTGACACGCTCTGGAAAATCCCCCATGCTGAGCATTAAGGCTGCTATAGCTGGTCCCATCCTAGTAAACTGGTACAGGACCAGCTAAAGCTCTACCAAGAAGCATCATCTTTGTCCTTGAAAGCTTTTGTGAAAGGCATAGAGCTAGATAACTATCCTAACTTGAGGTTGTGGAATGTTTAAACACCAATCCTATGAAAGTTTCCTTCCAGATGTCAGCATAAAAATTGTGGTGCATCATGGCTTGGAGCATGTGTACTGTGGTTTGAAGTGTGTCATGTGTCTACCTCTAAGAAGTGTTTCCCGAGTCTCTTACTGACTCATGCCAATTCCATTCTCAATATCCGAATCTAGGACATTTCCTCCTACTGTTGAATGAGTGGGCAATAATCCTCTCTTCAGCCTCAGGTAACCCCACACTGAGCCACTGAGAGTCCCTCTCCTGAGTGAGTGCAGGATTTTCTGCCAGGGAGTAGAGCTCCCAGGCCACCATGGATATACAGCAGTGTCTACTCTGTTTCCTTTGGGGTGAACACCGCCAAATTCACACAGTTCTAAGTCTGGAATACCAGGCTGTGGCCAATCATTCCTTAACCCAATTTCATTGGTTGTGGGTAAGATAGGGAAGGAATTTCTGATGTTGGACAGCAAACAGAGCTCTGATGGACACCAGTGAGGAAGCCTGAGAGCTTCCCACCATTCTTCTTGGTGGCATTCAGCAAGGCATTCAGGGTCCTAAAGGATATGGTGATTTCCTGTCTCTTTCCTTGCCTTCCTATCATAGGGCCACTTATGGACACTATGAAGGCAGAGATCTCCAGCTAGAAATGTCCATTAGCGTCTAAGAGGATGGTACAGAATTTGTAAGCTGTACTACATGGGCTTCACATGCTGCTGCTTCAGCTCTGTCACAGGACATGGAAATTGCAAATCTTAGAACTACAGTGTGTGTGCATGGGAGTCAGCAAAGAGACAAAGGACTCTCAGAGAATAATTTAAATCAGTCATTTCTTCATGGATAGGTGTTTGTGATCAACGCATAGGCATGGCTCTAAGTTTTAGAAAAAGAAATGCCTAACCCTCAGGTAGTTTGGTAAGAATTTTCTTACTTTCGTACTCAACGTTTGAGGATGTACTCTGCAGAAGTACAATATAGAGTTTCAGAGAAGCCTTTGGAAGACACATGCAGAACCCCAGGTCAAATCAGTTTCAGTAGAAACTCAAGGTAATAGCTTGGCAACTGACCAAACTCCTGGGGCAAATTCCTCTGTGACAGCGACAAATGAATATCTGCAAAAAATAACAAAACTCCCCTCAAAAAGAGAGTGAAAACATGGCTTTAAACCCTGGAAAAGGACCCTGGTTCCTCCAATGTCCTCTGAACCTGTTTTAAAATGGTATCCAATGCGCCCAATGTCACCAATTGTGGCTGACACCAAGGTAAGATTCTGCGTGTCTTCTTTCAAACACACATCCCTTCAGTACTTGGTGTTTATTGAAATAAGGGTATTCCTGTCTCAGTAAACGAGTGAACAAACAATGGTTCATGTAGGAAAATGATACTCAATGAAGAACTTAGTTTTTTAATTCAAACAACACCATTTTTTAAAATTTCTATTGGTTTTTAATGTATTTAGTTCAGGGTCTGCAGGGTCTCACTGCACACCCCTGACTCATAGTGTCCCTTCTGTTTTCAGTCTTCAAAGTGTTGAGACTATACACACGTGACACCATACCCAATCTTAATCTTGTCTGAGGGGACTCCAGGGCCGGGGCTCATACAGCAAGCCAGGATTGAACTATCCTTCCAGCAAATGCCTAAGCAGGTGCTTTAGTCTGCTGAGCCATCTGGACGGTCCACATGGGACACCAATTTTAAAGTAATACTTTACTTAGGGTGATTGTATGAAGATGTGTTGGCAGCACTTTGTGTAGGTTTTCTGCAGGAGGAAAATTAAGATGTTATGCCTGATGCTCATATCACATAGTAGAGTGAAGTTACTCAGACACTGCAACCAATTTCTGTGTGACTATTATCTTAGTAAAACTCTGATTGTATTTAAAGGCATCGCTTTTCATCAGGTTGACTCTAGGCTGTTATTTACCAGAGTCTATATTTACATTTAATATCAGGCAAAGCAACCCGCAGCCCCACACTACTATTCTTTGACAGGTATATGAAACTGTGACCCAGGATTGAGCTCAATCTCACAGTGACCTCTATGCATAGCCAGGGGGGGAATTGCAGATTTGCACATACAAACTTCACGGTCACAGGGAGAGAGGGCTCATCCAGCAGCAGTGGCACCTAGAGGGGGACACCAAATGCCCAATGTATTCTGCTCCCCAATGTGCCACTTGTATGCTCTGAGGAACATGCAACTCCTTAATAGCCCAGTTCAGGACTGTACAGAAACAAATGGGCTGAGATCTTCAGATCCATTTTGACTGACCCTCCCTCTCTTCCCTGTACACAGTCTAAAGATCTAGGATTTAGTATGGGCCTTTAAGGCTGGCACCAGCTTTGTCCATGCAGTCCTCAGCTTTCCCATGTTCGGGAGGAAAACCCAGTTGCTTCCCACCTCCACAAGAGAATTTCTGTCTAATGACAAATTGGTGAGCAGGAAAGCACATGAATAAAGCGAGAGAGAAGTCAATGCTCCTAATCTATTTATTTAAAATTTGACATTGGTAAACTGAGAAGCACCTTGTCTGACCCCTCCTGACAAGGTAGAACTGTGAGGAATCTGCAAAACTCAACTCTGGTGCCTGCAGGTTTCCCCATGGTGCCCAGATTGGGAGTCCAGATGCTGTAAAAGCTCACAAGGACACTGTCTCTCAGGTTTCCTGGTTTCTCTGTTCATCCAGAGGAAATGAAGAGGTGAGGATCAAAGCCATACAAGCTGACATAAATAGTTTTACCAAGTGCAGACAGAAGAGATTCACACATATGTCTCTGTGCCTTGTTATTTGAAGTCATTTCCCACCAAGAAGGCCATCATGATATTTAGCTCCTTCAACTTTAATATACAGAACTGACTTTTCTTGGATAAACCCAACACTACTTTTTAAAATCTTGAAATAGCAGTGCCTTCAGTAAAGACCCAAACCAATATAACCCTGCTCCAGTAAGGGTTGCGACAGTGTCCCCAAATCAAGACATGGCAATGACATGAGCACGGGAGACTTTCAGAAACATTGGATCAGGACAAACTGAAACGCAGTGATGACATACTTTATGGTATGTCATCAACGGTGTCAGTTACAAAATGACTATCAGTTCAGTGCCGCAACTTCTAGCCCAAGAAGTACCACGGATGCCTCCCTACCACTCCTCCATGGCCTAGAGAAAAAGGGTTCCTACATCACTCCTATGATAACACAACTGGAGAAATCGGTCCCTTAGAAACAGGTAGTGTCCTTTTGGTAACCGCATTCTATTCAGTCAAACAGCAGTCACAGTAATGAAGGAAGGAAGAGGAGAATTGGAGGAAGCGGAGTAAAAGGAAGGTGGAAGAGACACCAGAAGAACTGAAAAGGCGAAAGGCCTGTGTCCCAGGCAAACACTGAACACGGCCCAAATGGACACTGTCTGGGAAGATTTCCATTAAATATATCCAGTTGAAGAGGGTCTACTCTCATTTGAAGGTAGGAGGATATATCAACAGACACATCTATGGTTTCATTGAGAAGCAGGAAATACAATGAGGAAGTGTGGAGGGATAAGTGTACCCCAGGACACAAGTCCTGGATACCTTGTGTGGGATCTCTGCCCTGGGAAATCAGAGCCTGAGCCCTCCCCACCCATCCCGGGGTTGTTTGGCAGAGAAAAGCATTGTGCAAACCGCTGGGAATGGAAGGACCCCCAATGTTCCCCATGGTGGCTTCTTATCAGAGTCCCACAAAGCTACAGTTGACCACAGATTGCAGCCATAATTTACTGAGAATGAACAAGGTCAGCTTACAACCCCCCCCCCCCCCCCCCCGGCTATGTGGCTTTCCCCTAAGGAGAGGCGACAGGGATACCTTGACACTACTGAGGTTTATTTAATCAACCAGAGCAGAACGCCAGCAGAAGTGACAGCAGTGAGGGTATCCAGGGGTCACGTGTGTCACACGTGTGCAGAAAAATGGAATGCTGAGCTTGCCATAGGGAAAGATTCTCCACCCCATGGTGAGAATGAGGACTGTAGTAAAGAAGGACCCTGGGCCCAGCCCCACACAATGAGTCCCATCATCCTCACTTTTGACTATGAATGAGCGAGCCCAGTTGCTGGAAAAAATGTGATTCCATCCATGAAGGGACAGGCTATCGACATCTGAGCCTGACTTTGTTCTCCCATCTCAAATGCAAATGTCAGGTGCTTTCTACTGTATCTTGGGATATATCTGAGGCTCTACAAGTTTATTACAGATTAAATTTCATAGAGATTTTTGAGCACACAGAAACCCCAGAGATGAAAGAAGCTGCCTCTCATTTGCCATCAGTCCTCACAGTTCTTGATGTGGGTCATTGAGCAAGAAGACCTTCCTGTTAACCCAAGGCATCGTCCTCCAATAGACCACTGATGTAGGACCCAAGGACTGAGGATAGATCAGCTGGTCTTGTCTAGATTACCAGTGCTAGATAAATGATTCCCTCCAGTGTCCATATATCTAACTAGCAGGTTTTGACGAAGCTACAGGCCAAGACACTTGTTCAGGCAACATTGATAATGAAGCTGTACTGCTGCTGCTGCTAAATCTGGCACGACCTTCAGCCCTCCCCCAGATGGTCATGATGACCACCATATTATACTATATTTTTTTCTATTTCTTCAAGTGATCTAGAGACCCATGCTCTATCTCTCTCACATCCATTAAAGCCTGCTGAGCTTTGTAAGAGTGAGCACAGGTAGGACAGACATGTTGGGAAGATTTCTATACAACATCTAATGAGATAAGATTCATGAATACTGCAGAAACATCACATTGCATATCTATAACTGGTCCATCGATGTCAAAAGAAGGGTCACTGTAACATGCATTTGCTTTGCCTTGATCCAATTACACTTCCACAGGGTTCTTCTGCTCTTATGGAAGCAAAGCTGTTTGACCCAGCAGAATGCAAACCATAAGTCCAATAGCAAAGGCCCTTGGCAGCATCCCAGAATGCTGTGTATTTGGCACATCTGGACACTGGGCTTCCTATCCCCAAACTTTGCCCTTATTAGAATAAATATGCTAAACTTCTAGTCCTCTGGCTTCATTCATAAAATTAAAATGACAAGTCTACAACGTGCTTGCCAATATGGTCCCATACGAATCCCAATTTGTTGTCCCTTTCTGTTTTCCATTCTCTAGAAAAGATTCTAAATTCATGGAGAACTCCATGGAAAACCACAAGAATGCCAATACAACACATGTTGGTATGAACATGTAAAAGCAGGTATCTGACAACCAAGTATGTCAGCTTTGAAAGGAGCTAGTAAAGAGGCAAATAAGACCTATAAAGGCCTGCTGTCTAAAGGACAGGAACCAATGCGCACAGCTGAAACCTGCAGAGGAGACAGAGTTCCTCATGTCCCTTGAACCTGAGCCTCAGATAGAGGATCTAAGGGTGACAGCACCACCCTCATAAAGAGACCAAGAATCAGGTACATAAATAGGACTCCAGCTCAACTTCTCCAATTGAAAACAGGTTCCTGCCTTGACCAAGAAAGCAAGGTGAAGACATCATACAGACAACCAATTGTAGACAAAAGTGAAACATGTCTGGAGAGCTGAGAAGAGTATGCCATCCAGGTTAAGTCTTCTGGCTTCCTGGATGCAAGTCCCACCCATTCCAGGAGGATCCCATGCTGTGGCCCACTGTGAGAGCAATAGTAGCACGTGAAATGCCTCCATTGGACTCAGTAGTCAAGTGGGTCACCTAGGATGATCAGGTAACTCCATTCATGACAGTCAGATCGAGGGGGCCACTTAGAGCTGAATGCTAGCTTCTCCTATTGGGTGTTCAATATTCAGTTAGCTCACCCTCCCCTAGATGCAGAAGGGGAAAGTGTCTTATAGTAACAAGGAATCACTGGAAGCCTGTTGACTTTGAAATTTCTAGAAATGAAAGTAAAAGAATGGAAGAGAAACTGGTAACATGCACTATTCACTGAGGAAGCTGACAGCATGTATGAGTGTCCTGAAAGGACCACATAAACAAAATTCAAAAGTTTAGGACATATCAAGAATCCAATGTACCACACCTTTTAAAGAACCATTTTGATGGCATGTATGAATCCATACACCACATTAAGAAACTTTGGGTGTCATAAAATTTGTAGAAAGGACCTAAGAAAGTAAGAGCCACACCAAGAGATGAGGACATATGTGGTTAAATGCCTGGAGCATCTTGGTTGTACATCTGTCCACTGGGACTCTATTCTACATCCATGACCAGTTTTTTTTTTTTTTAAAGAATGAACTTGGTTTTCAACTAACTGCTTGGTGATTTTTATTCTAAAGACTTGATAAATTTAAGGAGAGGAGATTGTCCACCACCTTTTGTTGACAAACATCACACTTTATCGTGTAACCTCAACCTCCCCTCATCAGGGTTTGGTGAGTAATCACATCCATCTCACACTCAGCTTCTGTCTTCTCCTTGGCAGTAGACAGCACTATGGGCATCTATGGCTTCACTACTTATTTAGCTGTATGTTAGAAGTAGGATCGCGATCTTCCCAGCTTCCCCCTGCACAGAAGGATCATCTGTGAGTGAAACCAATCAGGGCGCAGCAAACATCAGCGAAATTCCCAGCATGCTCGAGTATTCATTTCCTACACATACAAAACAAGGGCTGCTTCTGCAAATGTTCCCATTCCCACTGGGATCGTAATGAACCCTGCTCAAACCCCAGCCTCCTTTCCCATGGTCTGCATTTGTGGTTTTTGAGTCATATCCACCACTGTGGTGCAAAGCTCTATAATAGATGAGGGATGAGGGCAGGGAAGGCCAACAAGTGGAGCAGGTTTTACGAAGGTTTCTAATATTGCCACATTTTCTCCTCCCTAATTATTTCTAGTCTGTAGGCTGATGGTTCTTTCACAGGACATCTTCAAGAGGGGTTACTGCAGTACCATACAAACCCTTAAACCTGGTTATAAAGCAGTTCCTGACATGTTTTCCTCGAAGTTATTGTCATTTTACAGATCCTGCACGTACTGAAATGGATTCTTTAAGGCATCTTTCCTTTAAAGATCTCAGCTAGATCCTCAAAATCCTATAGAACCTGTAGGCACACATAGTTAAAGATGGAATGCTACATAATTACTATTCCTTCCAACAAATAAGGGGAAGTCATTCACTATGAAATGCCCACCTTTCTACAACCAAAATGACCTCCCCTTAATTGGAAGTTTCTGCAGATGAGTAGCACCATGATCACAGAGTGAAGAAATGCTCTGCTGGGTGGAAAAGGTGTGTGTTTTCTGTTGCCTTATTCATAATTTAAATTTAGTGCAATGTATAGCAGTTTAAGGCAGTGGAATCTGTTATGCTTTGCCCATGCTCCAGACAGGATATTGGAAGGCACACAGTAAGACTCTTCACTTTTGTGAACTGTAGACTTTTGGGCTTTTTGTGCTGAAATCTGTGGCCCCTTGATCAGTATTCTGCCCATGGACATCTGTTCATGCACATTTTCAGATGACTGACACTGTAGGCAACATGTTCAAGCTTACATCACAAAAAATCCTTGGGCTTTGCTCTTTGAACACCCATCCCAACTACTGGTACCTCCTGGGCTGGGTTCCAAGTGGCCCCTAGAGCCAGCAGATGCTGCAAAGTCCGGGACAGACCATCAGGCTGGATGTTTCTCATCACGGAGGCATTTCTAGATAAGGAAGAAAGAGGTCTGGCTGCCTGGATGATCTAATGAGCTGGTGCACGTCTCAGGGCAGGTGGTAACAAGTGGGAGGCTCACATCCTCACGTGGCCAACAGGCCAAGGAACATTTAGTTCCATGGAGTGAGACCAGATGACGGGGGACCTCAGCAGTTTTAGGAAGATTCTGCAGACACTGTGAAGTGGAGGGCGGTGAAACACATGATCCCGGGCAGAGATTCATCAAAGAAGAGTGCAGGGCAGGGAAGTTTGGGGTTCTTTCAGATCCAGGGTCTTAGTAACTTCTGGGGAGTGTGGCTGAAATCAGAAACTCAGACTGTACAGGACCACATCAGAATGGATCCCCAGTGTCTGTGACGTTATCAGTTCACCTGGGCCAATAAGGAAACAGCAATGAATACAAAGCAGGCGGAACAGCACCACCTGTGTAGACTGAGGCTTTCCCTCCACTCTTGGCATGCAGGATGAACAGCCCTTATTTTCCTCTTGGAATGTGTGCCAAATATTTAGTCCTCAGGGGGAGGAAGCAAAGGCTTTCTGAGTGTCTCACAGCAGGTAATAGGATTATGATCCTTGCAGAATGTGCCCACCGATGGGAGAGTGCTTTCTGACTTCTTGGATGGTGGAACACATGTTCTTAGGCCTCCTTGCCTGTTCAGGCATGGTCTGTACCTGCTTGCAGGTGGCTATGGACAAGATCACACCCCAAATCAGACCCTGTATGTCTTACGATTTGTGTCTAGTTGTTCCCTCCCTCAAAGCCTTATGTAGTCATCTGGTGGAGGCTTCTAGCATTTGACAACAATTCATGATCAAGGCTGGGAATATTTATCTGAGAACTGCTTGGATTATGGGTGTTAGTACTACAGCCCGCCTGAGGAATATAGCCTAACTGCAGCTTAAGGGAGACAGACTTGCTTTCTGTTGCCACTGTTTTTGCTATTCCATTTTGCTCTCTTTGTCTTGGCCATGAAAGCTTGCTCTCTGCCATGTGTTCCTCTCCCTTGGAGCCAGCTGTGTATGGACTGAAACCTCCAGTCACTGTGATGTAAATAAAGCATCCCTTCCTTCATTTTGGATATTTGGTATTTATCCCAGCACCAAGAGAACAGTACCTGAGAGAGCTTCCTGAACTCATTCATCTTTTACAGACTGACCAGGGGATGGAAATTAGAGGTATTTCCATAGGATACAGTTCCACATGGTCATCCTCTGACTCAGATCTGTTTACCAAGGAGTGAAAAGGCCCAGCCTCTGTACTATCTGACTAAAGACCATGAACAGTGAGCTACAGACCTTGACAGGAATACATGTGCAGAGCTTCTTGACAGGGATTGCAGCTAGCAGCACAGCACTCGCCCCTAACGACAGCCTTCATTCTGGGAATGGCAGGGTGGGCCTTTCTCTTCTCAGCATGAGATCATCAAGAAGGGGCAGACCCAGCCAGTCCTGAACCTAGAGGAGCGACTCCCACTCCACCCTGATCTTGCATCTGATCTTGGCTCTTAAATAAGCCCACTTGGGCTAGAGGATTGAAAGGTGCACTCTCTGGATTGGAGAGGGCAAAGGCAAGGACCTTAAGATGATGTCAGAACAATAATATAAAAACACTGCTACATCACTTGCTTTATAAAAATATTCCTATTACTAAATCTTGGAATGTCAGGGAAAAGTTCAGGACATTTCAGCCTGAAGTCATTACTACAAGCCTCTTTTATCAGTGCCGAATACAGGAGACAGGAGGCGGTTCCACAGGGAAGAAATTAGGCATTTCTAGTTCCAGCTGTCAGGAGAACCTAGACGTCACGGTGCCTGGCGATCACAAGTACAAAGCTGGTGCTCTATGGACAGTGCAACTCCTTGTCCGAAGGAGAACCATATTATAGCAGCTCAATATCTGGGGACAGGACACAAGTTCTCCATGGTTCTCTAGCCTCGACTGAAGGCATAAACTGGAAGACTCAAGAGGAAGGATCAAGTGAAACTATAGCACTGGAGGTAATGTGGGCCCAGTGGAATACTTGGAGCTGACTGTCGCCATGACCCCTTTTTATGCATAGTGCCCATTTCTCAAGGTCAGGAGCTCCTTCCTCAGGGCTTTGACAAGGTTAGAATGCTCTCTGAATACAGGAGCTGTCCTTGGTGCCACTGTGTCTGTGTGCAACTGAAAAGCCTCATTTACCTTTTCTGAGAGGATCCTTTCTTCATGAGCTTGAGAGTCAAAAACCTATATAGAATTCAGAGCAAGGGGTCCCTCGTACACTCAAGTCTACCACAATAAGAGGTGCTGAGATGTCTATGTGCATGTGTCTGTAAAAGGGAAAACCATCTGTTCAAGCAGAAGAAGGTATCTGCTTACAGCATGATCTTGGACCATATTGCCGTAGACACACAGGCCTGATGGGGGATACCAAAGCCTCGGAAAGCACTGCTAGGCAGGCCTACACTTCAGAGAGCTGCTACCTGGCCAGAAGCTTTTACCTGCCCAATCTACATCCTCTCCATTTTCACAGGTGTTGGTCCCTAGCACGCTGTGATCTCAGCACCTATTGCACTTCTTCACCTTCCCATGGAGGGCTTTGTGCAGAAGTGGTCCAGGAGTCCAGAGAGTCCTTGCTCACAGCCCCTTCTTGAAAACATGTTTTCCCCATAGCTGTCCAGAGAAAGAGATTGCCACCCACTGGAAACCCCACAGTTCCCATACAAAGCCGATGGAGACCCAGAACGTGAGTCCTGAAGTACAGAGGTGGGTACTGACGCAGAGAGGCTCATCTCCAACAGCCTCTTAGGAGAAACCACCAGGAATGGAACGAACAGGGCCCCTTTATGCCAGAGGATGAGAGCTGAGTATTGCATGCTGCCTTCCTATTCTAAGCTCAGGAAACTTGGGTTTCATAGACTGGGACTTTGTTGCCTTGAAGCAGTAAAAATGTGTCAGAAGAATCATTGGCCTTTTGGTATCATCTATAAATAGAGCTATTTGTTAAACATCTTTCTACAAAAATTCAGGGCTCCTTTCAATTCCATGACATTCTCAGGTATTTTTATTTTTATAGCATTTTCTCATTCTCAGGATCAGGAGCATGCCACCTTGTAATAGTCCTCATCTCTTTATTTTTGTTATAATTACTTTTAATAATAAATAACAATGTGACAGTTTCAAAACACGTTAGTAGTACATTCCCAATAATTGATACAATGAGTATTGCTATAGAGAGCACAGGGGTAGACGTGATAATTTTTCTAATCAATACTGGTGCAAAATATTTCTTCTTATTGAAGTAAAAGAAAGTAATTGTATACATAGTCCAGTGTTTCATAATCGCAGTGGGTTATTGGCAAAACTGGCAATGTTGGAAGCTGTTGATTTAAGCCTTTTACAGCTCAGCATACTAATTTAGCTTTACATTTTATGCCTTATGGTTAAACTTTTCTGCTGATTGGTTAAGGGCAAGTTAAAGCAAGACCAGTATAACAAAACAAGGAATATTTGTATCTCCCAAGGTCAGTCAAATCCCCTCAGGATTTACTTTGAAACCATGTACAGTGTTTTGTAGAAGTGTTGTCGGTGTCGGCCATCTGGATGAGTCACAGCTATTGCTTGACCAGTTTGCGCTCTGTGAAAGCCTGAGAGAATGTTTTCTCTCTAGGTGACTCTCCTTAGGCACACGATACATCTTCAATCCCTTTCCTCTGTAGCCCCATAATCTTCTTGAACAGAAAATTTGGGAAAGTACCGAGTTATAGGATGTTACAACACAGGTTCTCTTACGTCCCAAGTCCTCAGTGGCCTTGAAGGGCTAGGGCCAAAATATTGGCTATCCTTGAAACCCTTCTTTTTCTCTAATTTTTGGCCTGTAAACTTACATTCTTAACCCTCCAGAAGAAAAGCTTAGTGATACTATTACTCTATAACATAGGTACTTGAGCATGACATCACTGTCTTTCTGAGTATCAAACATCTTAGACTTAACTTGGAATTAGTATTTTCCATCATTCATTTGATATCCTAATAAATCAGATAGCCCAGTGGTATAAAGCGCCTGCTTAACTTTAGGAGATGCGTTGCTTGAGGCCTTAAATTGGAATATAGGAAAATGAAACAGGAATGTCTGTTTGAAGACTCAGCTGTGAAGGTTCCCTCTCCACGGCTGAATGTCTTATAGCACACAGTGCTGGTCTCATTGCAACTCCTAGGCTACCCGTCTTTTCAATTTCTCAACCCTCTGTGTTGAATCTGCATAGGCACAGACACTGCTCCATCTCATCAAGGTGCATCTTTTCCCTCATGGTGATCCCAGCAAAGGCTTGCCCAGTGGCCATGGGATGACTAGGAAGAACTAGAAAGGGGACATGAGCAGAGTCACCCAGATACCTGATGGGCTTTCAAAGTCAAGCCAAAGGAACTCAGTTCTGGCACTTTATTCCTCATAACAAAAGACATGTTGTTTAGCTTTTCTATGCAAGCCACAACACTTAGTATATGACCCAGTGCAGAAGCCAGAACTTTTCATTAGAAGAAGACAGAGCCAAAAATTTGCAGATTTTCAACGTCATAAAAAGACCTTTCATCGAGTACACTTGTCATGTAATTGACAACCTCATTGATGGCATGGAACTAGGTGCTTTGCATTCTTCTCTTTCTCATTTCAAACGCAGCTTCATAGAGTCACCACACAAGCAAAAAAAGTAGAAGCCTAGTGGGTCATGGAAGACGTTAAATGGCCCTCAATTTTCTCTTCACGCTGCCACACTACGTACTACCCAGAGCCGTGAAAAACACAATAGGGACTCAGAGTTCAGTCTCATCCACCATGTTGGTTCAAGATGTTCCATGAATTTTCAGAGATGCATTCAGGTAAGGTATGAGTCTGTCATAGCTTGGAGCCCTTAAGGGCATGTCCCCCATACTTTGGGAAGTATCCAGAAGGGACTTCCTAAGCCATTTCACTATCGATGTTTAGTCTGCAGCATAACTCCACCACAAAGACATTTTTAAAATTCTGTTTCCATTGCTTTCTATAGGTGTTATAATGGGTATGAAGAGATCCCTACTTATTTCTAGAAAAACTTAGTATACGGATGGATCATTTCCTAGCCCTTGTGCTTCCACAGAGGGGATTTTGCCAGTCAAATGTAATGACAACGGGAAGGTTTCAGGTTTCTGGATACAAAATGCAGAACCCTTCCATGCCACTCACATGATAGCTGAAGGAAAATCCGGGGAAGGCTGTGAAATGAAATAAATACCTTGCAACTACTAAATGAAGCATTCTTGCTGTCAAGATTCTATGGGTTGTACTGTGAGAAGATTTATGGATTTACTGTTTGCTTCAGGAAAGGTGTTTGGTAGAGCAAATAAAATCTTACACAGCAACTTCAGTGATACTGAGACCAGAAGAATTCAGGACCAAAGAAACCCCATGGGAACCAAGGCCCCAGGATTCCAGCATTCATGCCCTTATGTGTCCATCATCCCATGAGAAGACGGTGCAAGATTGCCCTCATACTAATGCGCTGGAACTCTAGAATCTATGTAGATAGAGATCACTTCTTCCCATGGGCTAAGGCATCTCAGGCTGCCCCGCATTGCCGTTGCAGCCCTCCATGTCCCTGTGCTCAGATGCCCAGTGCAGAGCCTCGCCTGCTCCTCATTTTTGGCACAGAAGATGAACAAATGAATTCTGAATGAATGCAAATGAAAGACAGAAGCCAGAAACTTGGATAATTACAATTTTATACATCCAGATGATGACCACTCACTCTGTGTGTTCCTCACATGGTACA
Organism: Myocastor coypus; assembly: GCA_004027025.1. Classification (NCBI taxonomy): domain Eukaryota; kingdom Metazoa; phylum Chordata; class Mammalia; order Rodentia; family Myocastoridae; genus Myocastor; species Myocastor coypus. The sequence continues at coordinate 15,677 of PVJA010019664.1, read as the reverse complement.
AATTTCATTCTATGGAAAGATTTGTTTTTGGCCCCATCACAACTCAAGGATCCAAGATGGAAAAAATGGGAGAAGATAAGTCTTATAAGGACACTGTCCTTTGATCTGAAGTTTCAAGGTTACTCTACTGAGTTAGGGAAATTGCAATGCCTAAGAGTGGAAAGGCAGGCTCATAAAGACACGACAGTGAATTTTCATCCAGTGAATTCACTACATCACCACAAGGAGACTTCTAACTGTGAAAGACAACTACTGCTTTTCTCTTCACATTAAAACTGAAATACTTGCCATGCTTTTTGATGACATCATGTTGTACCTCACCATTCTACTTCAAGTCTCACTCTGCTTTCTCCATCATCTAAAATCACACTGCCGGTTTGCCCAAGATGCAGAACTAGACATCAAACCCTATCCAGGTAAACTCATTTCCCAAAGTCCTTCAGGTGTGGCTCTCAGAATATTCCTCATTAGTACCATTGTCCTGATGGCTTGAACTCATAATGTCAGGTACTCCTGACTATGCTTAGAAGGACCTCTGCCCTCAGCAATGCTCACCAACATTGGCTTAGAAAGAAATTTGAGTACCTCTATTCTGTGACAAGCTGTTGGTTTGCTTCCTGAGAAATTGATCTCAAAACAGTTAGATTCTAGTTGACTGCATCTTTCATAAGACTCATGGCTACACCACATAGCTAATAAGTAGCAATCCTGCATTGGCTGAGACTCTAATACTGGCCTAGATGAAGGTCCTCGGGGCTATGCTCCGGGGAGTTATGTAATTTTTCAGAATTTGCTAGGATTAAAATAGGTTCGTGCATCAATTTAACTCTTTGCAAGGTAATTATGAGATCTGAGAGAAATAATCCCTCTGCTTCCATGAAAACAGCTGTCTGCCAACATTGCAGGCAGAGTTTAAGACATGCTAGACTCTCTGGAAACACTGCCTCAAATTTCTACTACTTCCATGTTTCCCAGATCTGTGGTGGCAAACCTATGACCCTTGTGGCATACAATGAATGCAAGGAGCCCTTTCTGTTGACTGATAAGCCAAGCCAACCAAGCCGGTTTCTTTGCAGCACTGGGACTTAGCCAGAGATAAGTGGCAAATTTGGGTTTCAGTGTGAGCATTCCATCTGTCAAAGGTTACCATCTCTTCCCTAGGCCACAGGAGGGGAGTAACTTTTCCTGTAAGATTTATGTCAAACCTAAAAGTTTATAGCTCTGAGCTTTGGTGGTTTCTAAAATTCCAGACCATTTTATATTTGGTCTCTTACTTCAGGATGTTTAAACTCTAGAGACTTTTTCACCATCACTATAGGTCAACCTAACATTATAAGAGAAGCTATAGAAAGAATTAAGCCACTGAATAGCAGCCAAAATCAAAGCTCAGACCCTGGAGGGAAACCCCTTGCCCCATGTAAAGAAACTCATCTAAACTGAAGACAAGAACATGCTTAGCTAGTAACTAAAACTACTGTTTTTGTCTATTGGAAATAACTCAAGTATTCTGTAGTTAAACACTACCCCCAAAAGTACGAATATGAATCTGGAAAATATCTGGGGTCCAATATCTCAAATATACCTGGCCTAAGATGAGACCTGAGTTGAAGATCTACAGCCACGTTTAGAAGCCCAAAAGTGGCCTTTGTGTGCATGTGACAGGCCCATGGAACATGACACTGGTTTTGTGTAGAGAATTGCAATCTGTGGTATAGAATAAGAACCCCACAGACACTTCTATCCAGTGATAACCTTGTCCTTCTTATAGAGATTTCCATGGAGTCACTGAAAGTAAAACCTCATGAGCTTCAGACTGGACTGCACAGACTAGCCACAGGATTTTACAATCCCAGGTAAACTATCCCACTCGTTCCATGTTGTTATACTCGCCACTTAATTTTAACTAAAACTATAGATCAAGTGCATCACTTCGGAAAATGTTCAACTAGGAAGAGAAAACTAACTCTGATTTCTAATACCACGTGGTGGCATAAGACACAGGACAGTCACCATATTGGGCCATATTCTATCCCAGAGTCAGAGGCAGAGATAGGGGCACAACTAAAGGATATCTGCCATTTCCTCCAGTCAGATCTTTTGTAAAAGGGAGAAGACACCCATGAGATTAACAGGATTGCCTCTGGTTGCTATGCAACAGTCAGTAAGCCCAGTTTCCTTTCCAGGACTTGGCATGAAACCTGCAAAGAATGGATGGCACCATACACCAATGTCTTGCCCATAAGAATTGAGGTAGCACTACACCTACCATTAGATGATATTGTGCTTGAATTTGTCCCTCATCTTGCACTGATTCTCCAATCCCACCCAGCTTTCTGCTCTTCTAACATAAAAGGCATTGTTACACCCAAAGCTCCTGGCTACTTCCAATTTCCAAGAGCTGAAATAACTTGCAGGTTTTCAGATCTTTATGTGACAGGCAGGAGCAGCCCAGTCCACACAAGGGCCAACCTCCGTGAGCCAACACTTTCTTGATCATGTGATCACTGTAGGTTGGTTGATAAGTTCCAACAGCAGTGGACAGAGAGTTTTCAATCCCTTTTTATTTCCAAAATTACATTTTTCCCAGTGAATGTTTAAGAGGAGTGGCTGAGAATGCCTGCAAAAGAGGAAAATCAGAAACATGGACAGCTGAATGCTGGTAAGGCAATGCGCCCAATTGTTCACGGGAAATCCAAGGATCAAATAGCTAAAGCCTTGTTCAGAGAGATTGAATTCTTAAAGAGGACACTTGTTTCCTTGAAATATTCACTGAAGTTTCCCATCATGCTTTGCATGTTAGCCTATACATTTTGTGTCTCACTGGCGCCCTTCATGAGTTCATGACCTGAAGTCCCTAACTATAAACACAGAGCAGCAGTAGGAATCACAATTCCATGCATGCTCAGAGTATCGTTTCCCACACATCTACAGTGATGATTTGTATAATGCTCTCCATTTCTACCATAGTTCTCATCACTCAAGCTCCAAATTTCATACTCTTCCCTGGTCTAGAAGGACCTTCCACCTGAGCAATGTTCACCGATGGTGATCAGAGACCACAGAGAGTCTTCTAATTCCTCAGAAAGCCAGCAGTATTGAACCCACCTTGATACTGCATTGCTGCAGTATCACTGAGACCATCCCACCCTGTATAGGAGGAAAAAGTGATAGCTCTGCCCACTCAGTTAAGTTATCCTAATTTTTTTCAGGAGATGCTGGCATTGAAATAGCTTCTCTGAGGCATTGACCCAGGTATTTTCACGGGGACTTTCAGCTCTGAGATGGAACTCAAAGCAGGAATATGCCTTTGAAAGATATATAAAATGATTCATGGGAAATCCAGGCCACACTATTTTATTGCATTGAAAGCCATGGCGAGGGTTGGCATGAGACATTTTGGACAATAGTTCCTGTGAGATATTTGAGCATGTTTGGGGTAACTTCTATCACACTCTCAAGGAATGGTAAGAGATTCAAGAAGGAAGCCTCTGGGAAGAGGCTAGAACACTCCATCTTATGGAGGCACTCACACTACACTGCTATGCATCCATTACAACATTTCTCAAAATATTGCTTCCCGATTTTCTCCCAGAGTGTCTATGAGAATATCTAGCTTTATATACATGTTTAATTATAGGCAGGATTCCTCAAGCATCCATCGCAGTCACACAAGAAGAGACATGTGTACCGTTCCACTTAGGGCCCTCAAACTGACCACACCATTCCATGTATAATAAGATGCACTTCAAGAATTTTCTCACTTTGCCCTCTGTAGTAGAGAACTACGACATAGGATTATACTATGTACAAAGCCTTATTCCTTCTCACACAGCTTTCCGTTATTTGGATCTGCAGTGTTTATGAAGTAAAAATCTCAAGTTCCAGACACGGGGTACAGAGGCCATAGTTCCAAGGCAATGCTGTGCAAGCTTTCCTAACCCTCTCAGGCTTTGTCCCTGGTTCTCTGTATGAATCCTTTGCTAAAGCTCGAGATCAGGGCCATCATCGTAGGCAGCCATAAAATGTGCACCAAAAGCATCATCCATTGTTGACAAAATGTAGAAACTCCTCCACGCTGTGCCTGAAGACTGCTATCGCTGGTCCCATTCTAGTCAACCTGTACAGGACTAGTGAAAACTCTACTAAGACACATCTTCTATGTCCTTGAACCCCTTTGTGAAAGGTAAAGAGCTACATGGCAAGCCTAACATGACAGTGTGGAGTCTTCAACAGCAATCACACTAAAATTTCCTTCCTGGCATCTGCTTAAAAATTGTGGCATGTCATGGCTTTGAGCTCCTGTGTCTCCTTGCAATAAGTCTTTCCCACACCTCTCACTAACTCTGAGAATTCCATTGGCAACATTTGAGTCAGGGACCCTTCATCCTACTGTTCAACAGGTGGGTTATGACCATTTATCAGCCCCAGGAAACCCCAGACTGAGCCCCTGGGCAGGTGCACGATCTGTTACCTGGGAGCAGAGCACACAAGTCACTATGGATACACAACAATGTTCCACTGTTCTCTTTGGGGAGGACATTGCCGAATTCAGAATTCTTCTCAGTATGAAATATCATGCTGTGGACAACCATCCATTAGTCAGGATTTCAAGCTTCATTATGGCTGATATGGGACATTCCTGAGACTGGATAGGAAACAGTAACGATGGACAGTGTTGGGTAAGCCTCAACCATGCCATGGGTTCAGTCACTGACTCAGTCCTGATTTCCACACCAGCCTTATTCTTCCCTGTCAGATGTAATTAAAATTTACTTTCTGTGGCTTACTCTGGAAGAAAGTGAAAACAAGTCAGGATTAACTGCCTGGAGGCTCAGAATCGACTCGACTGGAAAGCAGTATCCGAAATGCTGATAGGATCATGAAAGTTAGCGCAGTCGCCAGGGAGCCAGATAGGACCATGACAGTGGAGATGCCGCCTTGTTTCCTGGCAGGACAGAGGGTCCCACCAAGCTCATCCACATGTGGAACCTTACCTTTGCAGATTCACAAGGATGAGCCCTATTGCACACTTGCTCCAAGCAGTGGGCAGTTCAGAGCCTGCTGAAGGAAAAGGACATGCCCATGGGGTCCTAGTGGATGTAGCACGGGGTCATCCTAACACTCTTCATGGAGGTCTTCAGCATGGTACATGAAGGTCCTAAAACCCCGTATATAATTTACAATCTGTGCTAGACAGCTTGATGTGCTACTGCTCCAGCTTTGCCCTAGGATGTGGACATTTCCAATCTTAAGACCTCTGGACCTTGCACCAGAGACCCAACTTCGCAAGAATCTGGGCTGGAAACTTGCTGGAAGTCTGCCCTTCGGAAATATGAGAAAGGGAGAGATAGAAGCATGGACCAGGTGTCATGGAGCCACAGCCTCTCAAATTGATTTTAGACCCAGGTTCATTTTGGATGTTCTAAGTTCACCCTCATTCTACCTCTTCAAGTGGTTGCAAGAGTAAAATCTTGAAACAGTGAGATTGCATGAACCTGCACAATGATAGGGACACACAAATAAATATGTGTGGAGGTCTAGGAAGGGGAGAATGTTCCACCCAGCATGGTACTATGTTCTAGAGGATTATGGCTCTTGTCTTGATGTCCACTAGATGAAACTGGGCCAGGTTCTGATGTGCCAAGGAGTACCATAAAGACGTTCAACTCTGCAAGGACCCTATGAGTCAGTGGAGCCCACTGTGCTCTCTGTGACAACTGAGTGCTCTCCTTCATGCTCCCTGCATAGTTCTCTACCTGGACTTATCTAGTTGGATGCACCTGTCCTGAGTTTCCTTATAGACACCAGGAACACACAGCTCTTCCTCCATGGGAGGTGAGCAAGACATCAATTATAGGAAGGCGGCACCTCTCAAGAATCTCCAGTGTGTCTTAGAGAAATAGAACGCAGTAATAAAATGCTACATGGGCATTCAGACATGCTGACCACCTGCACTGTTACAGCTTATGGAGAACAGAATAGCTAGGCTGAGTGGGTCCTTTATGACTCAGTGAGACAAAACACAGATTCCATTGCTCTTACTTCCTACCTGGAAAGAGAAAGCAAGGAATTCTATACTCCCTGGGTAGGGTACATCAAAGAAGAAAATGAGAGGTAAACCCAGGATTTGAAAGATTTTTAGACAACTCTTTTGCTGTCTTTCCAAGAAATTTCACAATTTCCAAGAAAATGAAGAGATGTCTCTTCAGGTTATAGAAAAACATGGAAAAACTGAAATTATAGGTGGATATTGACATTAAATTCATACAATGAAACATTGGAAAAGTAAATTGTTTCATCTCACACCTGCTATGGAAAACATACTTCTCTAGTGAACTTCTTCTGCAGTCACTTGGACAATGAAGATAGCAAGGCACCAGGAGACCCTCAGAAGACCATGGAGAAACGCCTGCAACTTAGTGCTTCCGATCACCATGACTATAAACAAGAAAGACGGGGATGCAGCTGACCAAACATGCTTTTCAGTATGTTGAGCAATCACGACAGAAGTGAAAGCTCTGTGGTGCCGATAGTCAGTGCCTAACCCAAAGGTGCAATGCATCCTGAATAAGCATACAGAAGACCCACCAGGCACAGTATAGACTCATAGCAGCTGGAAGTTGCCAATGTACAGAGTCCCAAGGGCACACAGGGTTGCCTTTGGCATGGAGGACACAGCCCCTGGCCCTGCCTAATTTCACTCTCTCCATGTCCTGAAGACGCCCACACACCATTTGGCTGATCGTGTACCTGGTAAGGCAGAGAATCTACATTTATCCACATCTTCTGATGAAAGCACTTTTGATACCTGTTTGCTGTCACAACTGGAAGATACAACTGGTAATCTTATTGGAGATGGCAGCTCTTCCTTAAGACATGTCTGGCTGCATTTTTAGCTGTAATCTGGTGCTTGGAAGGCAGGAGGACTGTCTGACAGTTCATAGACTTTTGTTTTACCCTCAGAATTTTTGCCAATGATCAATACCTCTTCTGTCGTCACTATCCTGAATGGGCTGCAGGCAGTGACCATGCTCCAGAACTGAATTTCATTGACACGCCTCATAAACCAATCTAGAGAGTATAGCATCCATAGCATGACTTTTCAAGAAACTCAGGGTTTTACCATATTAGCTCATGGTATACTCTATGGAGGCCACCCAGGAGTTCTGCCTCACCCTTGCTAACTCTATGCAATTAGAAATAAATTCGTCATAGATACTTTGTGGACAAGGTTTCCCATCTTCAAAGCTCCTACTACTGAAGACCATGTCATTAAATTCCTTGAAAACAATGTGATTTCATCAGGAAGAGGTGTTTGAGAGCCAGAGTGTACTATCAAGAATTGACTTGCGAAGCGATATTCAGGTACAGCACGGGCAATATTCTAGATTCTATCCATTTGTGGCCCAATTATAGTGTTTCTGAACCCATTTTTTTCCCCATGCTACTGAAACCCATGTAACTACAAACTAATCACATGATCAAAATCAGAATTAACATTGCCACATTCTTGTTAATATGAGAGGTGAGGAGAGGGAGCAAAGGCGCCGCATTCCTCCAACAATCTGTCTATGCCAGTCAACAGCTATGCTCTCCTAGGAATTCCACACCAGTTCCTCGGAATACATCATTGCAGAATCTCACATGAGAGTGAATTTATGATGTCTAACCATCTCTTTGTGCTTAGCAGTCAGAATATCCCTGGCCTGGAACCACATCTGGACATGTGTTTTCCTGAACCAGTTTGTAAGACTTCAATGATTTCAGATTTCTTCACATGTGACCCCGAATCAACAGGAGCTTTGAGATTCCTTCTTTTGAGAGTCTACAAACCAACTTACTCACTGTGTCAGATTTCTTGTGAAATCAGGAACTTGGGTCATGGCTGAAAAATACCCTTTGATATTTGTTACCATGGGTGGACCATGATAAAAGGCTAGATGCCGATCTGTTGTGAGATGCTTAAAGACTTAGCATAAGTGCCAAGATATGTCAGCATCTAAATTCCTCTCCTTGAATATTCCAACTGTCCTTATTTCCTAAGATGGTTGAAAGAACCCAAAAGCCATGAGGAGACCATGTTCTTTCTCCTATTTCACTTGGAGTTTCCTTAATCCCCTATCCAACCACATCTGAGACCATTAATATGAAGTATCATATAATGAGAACATGGAAATTCTTCCAGCAGGGCCATAGTGCCATTTTCTTTATAATGAAGTCAGAGTTTCTTCCAAATAATGTCCCTCATCTCAACTTTTTAATGATGGCTGCAACTCAAAACGCCTATGTTCTGGAAAGGTCTGCTGCCTCAACATTTCCCCATCAGTGCTGGCTCAGATCCCTATGAAATGTGTTATTAGAATTTAAATATTTTTCAATGCATTTCTATTATTTTCCTTTAACTCATAAAAACTCATTGTCCCAAGTTTCATTTCCTTTCCTGTAGCTTAAAGCTAAAATGGGATCCAAACTTTGGAACTCCAAGGGCAATAGGTAGAGCAAGTGCAGTATTGCTTTATAACTGAAAGACTGGTGACAAGGACCAGCTCCTGGTCCTTTGTTATAAAATGCTATCACTGTGGACTGTGTGTACTAAAATAGTTTAAAGCACTGAAGCAGAGCTTTGGTGGCTCACAATGAGCTCTGGGAAGCAGGAGACCATTGCCTCATGCAAAAATGAAGCCACCTGTGTGGTGGAGGAAATGAAGACAAAGAAATGCACACTGGGAGCCTCAGGCAACATTTGGCCTGCCTTCTCTTGAATGTGGAATTCAGATAAAATGAAGTGTCCACAGAGAGTGAGAATGAGGAGCTATAGAGACAGTGGCCAGGGGCACACCAGTTCTGACAAGAAGTGGGGAGACTTCTAGCGCACATTAAGAAACGGAGGTGTAGGGCACTGTCAGCGCAGATATCTTCTCTGGTCATCCAACATTCCAATATTACCATCCATTAAAAATTATTGGACACAATGTGCTGTGTTTTGTAGTATGGCCCCGGAAGAATGCAACTTTGAGTCTGTAGCAATGAGTACCCACCCAACCTTCAGTAGGTATAGACAACATTTCTACGTCTGTTTCAAGCATGATCCGCTAAGAAGATTTGTATAACAGGACCTACAGCTTGATCTGGGCTCTAGAAGGACCAATCACATCCTTCACATTGGCTGACATGGAATGAAAGTTGTAGTTAAAGAGTTGACTTCATACTGTGATTTTCACTGGATTTCAAGATTAGGCATGCTCAAGAATCCCTCTCACCACAGAATGCTCATCAGAAAAATGCCCACTCTCAGGTACATAGCCGCCTGTATTTGCTGCTGAGAAATCAAAACTCATCAGTTTCAGACATGGGCTAAAGAAACTGTGGGTGCAGTACAGACTAGGTCAAGCTTAACTAGCTGTCACTTTCTCTATCAATCATACTCACATTCAATTAAAGTTGAACCCAACTTTGCTAGTTTGCATCCCAGGTTCACTGCGGCCTAACCCTGCTATAGGTGACAGAAGCTGGAGAATTCCCAGATTGCTCACCGTACTGGAACCCTTTTCACTGCCTGGATTCAGGACCACAGTGAGGCTTCTCCCAAGCTGCTATTTTCCATTTCTTTCAAAGACATCCTGGCATTTGTTTGAGTAACTAGAATCTGTTTAGTAGCTAGACGTATTTTAATCAGATTGCTATAAAATAATAACATTGTCAATGTTATAAAGCTCACACAACAATAACTTCTCAGGCAGGGTTGGGACGATTATACCTATAGTTTTCTGTTCATTTTTCTCGTGCCGATCTCCTTTGCATTGCTTAACCTGCCAACTCCAACAATCTGGTCTCAAAATTAGAATAGTTATATACATGGCTAATAGCAAACCCTTGCTTCTACAGAGACAAAGTATTCTGAGGCGTCTGAGATCCTCATATGCTACTGATAGGATGCTCAAGACCAACAAATGCCACCAAGTGGAATCACCCGGAGCCCTTCAGAGTCTGAACTCTGTGTACACTGCTATGGGAAGCTATCAACTCAACAGTGCAACAATTACTTTTCAGTTTTTTGTCTCTGAAACTTTTGCACCATTAATAAAGTAATTCAAGTAGCTTGTGTTCTGAAAAATGACAGATGCATCTAGTATTGGGATCTACAGCTGCCTTGGAAAGCCTCCATGTGAATGTATCATAACCCATGTGACTTCTTGTTCCCTGTGCTTGAGAAAGATTGGCAGATGGAGCAGACCACAGAGTTACAGTGAGAAGCAAAGGCTGCATTCAGGTCACCATCTGGGGTCTTCATGGTGCATGACCTCGCCCTGTCTTGCTCACTAATGACCGGGATAAACTTCGAATCCTGATGGTCTGTAGTTTTGCAGACTGTGGGGGACCAGTTGTGCAAATGTCAGTACCAAGTAATGGAATTCAGGACACACAGGACAAAATACCTGGATTTGGGCTTCCAAAGTCACGGGGCTGATGTAAGACCACTGGTTTCAATATAACGTCAGATTTTGTACCTCCACATCTGCTCCTGTTCCTGTCCCAAGCACACTACATGCCAAGAGAAAAGCACCAAGACATGGGAAGGCTCATGCCCATTCTTCTGAGGGTTACTGGCTTCTCCATAGAGCCAGAGGATATGGATTGCCATGCATTGGAAAGGCAGGCTCAGAAAAACAGTACTGCCTTCTAAAGTTCCTGACTCTCAATTTCAAGTGAGCATGTTTTTTAATAATGATAATAATAATAATTTTATTTTACTTTGAAAAATAAAAACAAAAGCAAGAAAAATCAGAAACAGGGTAACATACAATACATATGTTACTGATTTTCAAAACAAGAATAGCTGATTAACAATGGTTGATCTATTATCTATTTTTATCATTAAATCTGTTGCTCAGATTAACAGATATAGTTATATGATTGCATATTAGTGCTTATTGGAAGAAGCCTTAAATTTCTGTTCTAGTTTCTCTTTTTTTCATTTTTAATTTTTTTATTTTTAATTAAATGTTTTGTACAAACTGGATGACATCAGTGTTTCTTTACCTTTGTGCAAAACTGATTTTCTATTTTTTCATTACTTTTAATAAGAAATAACATTGAGAAAGTTTCAAAACATGGTAGTAGGACAGCCACAGTAATTAATACAATGCATAATGTCTTCATAGTAGTTGTTCGAGTACAAGATGCAGACATGATAACTTTTCTAAACACTATTGGGACAAATATTTATTTATTTTTATTTTTTAATATTTTTATTGTTTAAATTTAACAATGGTTATATTACATATTTTCATCATCAGAGCATGTGTTTTGAAAAAACTGCACTCTAGGATTTTTATCATACCATATATTTCACTCTATCTACCTTGATACTCACAGGTTCTCCCTCAGCATTCCTAATGTACCTTACTTAGTGGACAAACAGGGACCAGCTGCATAAATCGAAACCATTCCCAACATGTTCAGAATATCATTTTGCACAAATAGGAACGAGAACAACAGAACATGAATGATATCCACCATGATCCTGAAGAACCCAGTTCAAATGGTTGAAATCCTACTGGGTGTAGGATTGGTATTCAATGTCATTTCATGTTTTACAAATTCACTATGGTCATTTCCACTCTGTACATCGACTTTAGTACACTCTGTGCCATAGAATTCTCAGTCACTTGTTTTGAAGCATTATCACCTCAGATCTATATTTGCTTGGAGGAAATTTCTCATAGCTCTGAAGAGCCAAAACGTACTTAACACAACCATATATTGAGTTAGCATATTTGAAACTATCCATCCAGACATTTGGTTGAGGACCAGCAATGCTGAGAGTAATATGTACTCAAAGAATACAGCTATAAGTCAACAATATCTCATGGGAGATTTGCAGCAACACATCCTCATCTCTCTCATTGGGAACCACAGTGTCAACTTTCTACTTCTATATCTCAAAATAAATTTTAGAAAATGTGGAGGCTGTGACAAGTTTTACAAGACAAATATGTGTATAGGAGCCTTGAGGACATCTGAGTCCTCTTGAAGAAACTTCTACCCTCATTTAGAGTATCCAAACCAATTAAACACAGGGATGTCCCCGAGTTGCTTAAACAGCCTTTATCTTAGATAGTATCTAAAATGATACAATTTGTGCCCAGGGAACACTTACTCAAAGTATTCTTTGCCTTGCTATTTTGTCTGAGAGGCTTTCATAGGAATTTCTAGCACTCAAGTCATACAATTATCCAAGCCACACATGGGATCATGTGCTCTATCCCAGCTACACATGACCCCAAATAAGACCTGTGAAGATCCACAAGAAAGTGACAACACTAAACTTTGTAATGGGGAGAAGACTACAACATAAGACACTAGAAAGTGTCAACACCACACCCAACATAGTCTCACTGAGCATGGCAGTACATTCAAGACAATTAAGAAATACCTTCTTGGACTGTCCAAAAGAACAATACCCGAAGGCGTCTTACACAGCCATGCTCTGATACTATTGAAATGCCCACTGCCCAAAGCCCATGTACTAAGTCAAAAACAGAGTGCAGACATAGGCTTCACAGTCTGTGCTCCATATTTTGCAATCCCAGCCTAACTGTCCCTGCCAGATTGCCTGTCTTCATGGACTGTCATCCTTTAACATTCAGTGCAACAATTGTTCAAGGTCATTGTGTTAGGTGGAAACGCACCTGGGACAGGAAATTAACTTTTTAAGTGGGGACCTGGGATCAAAATAAGGGCCTTAAAATTGCCAGGCAGACACTTGTGCCCCTTAGCTACCTTCCTGGCCCCGAGGACAAGAAATTAACCCTGCTGAACTTTCACTTAACGTGGAGATTCCCTCAGTGAGGCTACCCATGCAGGCTGCCATATTCAATCCTGTTCTAGTCATTTGGCACTCGGCCAGCTACAGGCCCTGCTGTAATTAACATCCATTTCCTTGAATGGCATTTTAACATTCATAACTGGGACAAAACATGATTAGCTAGACTGGTTTTGGCAAGACTGTGGCACAATCTTTGTCAAGCCCAAATTCTTTCATAAGAGTCTAATGTCAATTACAACAATGGGATGAAGGAACAATATGTGTCCATAGTAGCAAGATCATGCTTCAGCTGCCCCTTGCATTGGTTCTGTCCCTTACTGTGCCTCATTGACCTACCCCACTCAATCTTCTGCTTCTACAGGATTCTGCCTGCCAAAGCCAGTGACAACTCACAATGTGAAAAGAGGAATTGCCATTGGAAGTCTCCCCTACCTGTGTGTGGTATGTACTGTGTAGCTCCATTCTCTCAGGGTCTGTCCAGACTCAGCCAACACCCTTAAGAGCGTGTTTTCACTGTAGGTATGTGAATCTCTTTCCAGAGCAGGAAGATAGGTTTTCAGGCCTGTGGATGCACAACTCACATTTGCCTGAGTGAAGCGATCAGAGCTCAGAGTGAGCGTGTTTGCCTGCAAATGCAGAAGCAACATTCCAAACAACAGCCAGAAGCACTACTGTGACACAGGAAGCCTAGCTATGAGCATCTCCTATTGCCCACAACCTCCAGGAGATGACAGAATACATTGCCAGAAGGATTTGACTCCTACAGCTGTCAAGGATGGCAAGTTTTGCCTTTGCAAATCCAGATCTATGTAGAGGTCCAGGGCACCACCCTCACCCCCACAGTGCTGGTAAGATCTGGGATTGCTTGCCTATGTGTTCCTTGCAAAAATGCTATCATGTCTCCAGCAATATGTGCTCCAAAGAAGTGAAGTTTAAGTCTTCTGGACCATGTCCTTGCAGTGAAATTGTTCTTGGGCTGCAAGAAGACTAGAGATTACAAGTCCAGCTTTGGAAGTGGAGCAACCACATGAAGTTTAAGGCTCACACGCACGGCACCCAACAGGAAGTCCTTTCTTCATAGACCAGGATATTGTAATACTGTGAATGCCAGGTTCTCAAGGCCTGGCTGTATGTCTGCTGCCCAAATGCAACCATGATACTCTTGGGTGAAGACTATGAGATGTGTTTATTTTCTACATCATTCTAGCTATATTGGTGGTGACCTGAAAAAAGGACCATGTCCCCCGCCCCAGAATTCCCGGATCAGTGAAGAAAAAAATCAGAGAGCCTACAACCTTCTTGGATGTGTCAACTAGAAAGTGTCAGCTGTTCTTGTAGCTCATGGAGGTCAGATTCTGTTATTGTCCCCATCCACTGAGAAGAGGATTGAATCTGGCTACCTGAGTTTACTGCAGGGCTGTCTACCCTAGAAGCCCCTAATGATCCTGCCTGACATTTGAGCCTGTGGGGAGCATTAGAGTATATGGAACTCCTGGGCTAGCACTGGAGAAGATCACATGGGGAGGCTACTGAGTTGCCTACATCCTTCATGGTGACGGGGAGGCACGTGGCCCACGGGAGATGTCTCCCGATGGACAGACCAGCAAATCAACCACACTTTGGCCTTTGATGCATGGGAGTTAGAAGGTAGTAGGCAGTCATGTGTTCTCCCAGCAGGCAGTAATCCTCACAAGGGGGAACTACACCAGATCACAGGTTTTCAGCATCAGTGGGTCCTTCTTTCATGAGAAGCTCCTCATGGGAGAAGACCAAGATTCACAGGACATCTACAACAGTCTGTCCTTCCCTCTACTTCTTATACTCATCTCTGTGGAGATGCTGACAGCTCTCCCTGGTCCCCTCCACTACCTCACTCCCTCCAGAATGTATTCTTTGGCAGGGGGGTCGCAATGGTATCCAAAACTCTACCTATTCGAGGTCTCAGTTGTAGACCCTTTTGTTTAGAAATGGAACATTCCCAATATTGGTGTTCAGGTGCAGTAACAGCACTGTCAGGCACTGTGTAAAACCCGTAAAAAATGTCCCTGAGTGTGGAGCCCAGCGCGTGCTGCGGACCCAGCCTATCGTAGCATCAGGTGCCCAGGTGATAACTACCCCAGGACTGACTATACCTGGATAATTCCCTGCTCCATGTTCTGCTCTTAGGATAATCTGTAATATCTTGGTCTAATGAGGAGCCTTCCACAGTTCTATGACTTTGGTCACTGGGACACTCTTCCTGCTGTGTGAAGGTTGTGTAATGGACGTCTTCAACAAATGGGGCACTGAAGTTCTTCTTGCCAAGGAGAGCCAAGAAGAAGGGCCAGCACACTTGTGCCAGAAGTCAACTTTTGGGAGGAGAAACTAGTTTTCTAGGGAAGATGTGTAGGTACAACACTGGGGTCCGCAGCATCTTAGTTGATGCTGTGTTTCAGGCATGAGTTCCACTGCGTTGAGCCTAAACGCCAGGGGCCAGTGTCTTGTGGCCACCATGACTTAGTATCTGCGTGCTCAGTGCCCCAGATATGGGGAAGCCTAGGTGTGTCGGGGAGGCCAAAGGCAGGAGCCCATGGAGGACCCTACCTGGGCTTCCTGAAGTAAGAGGGATTCTTGCCATTGCCAAAGCCTCCAAGACCAAGACTTCCTTACGAAGAAAATCTCAGGTGGGCAAAAAAAGGAGATGCCCCTTGAAAGCTGTGACAGTGTGTGCCCTGAGATTTCTCTGGGGCTCCCATCTGGGAAGTGGGGGTGCATAACCTGGATGCTCTATCTCAGTACCTGAGAATATAGTCAGCAGTACCTGTCCTAGACATGGTTGATCTCCTTGGCTAGAAGGACAGTGAGATCC